>VDFB02183782.1:0-20836 GCA_007258455.2 Sequoia sempervirens
AATAGAGGCCAACATTCTCAAATTGTGATATGGAGAAATTCATAAATTATAGTGGAAGGATTGTGGATTAAGGGTAAAGTTGTGGCATTGGCAAAGAAAATCTAAAATTGCAGATCGTCTTTGAAGTTGTAGAGGTCATCTGTTTGGAAGGGCATAGGAAAAGCTTGAGTCATGGGCTGAAGAAGAGAAAGAAATTCATGAGAAATATCTAGTTGAAGAGTTTGGAGGTCATGGAGGAGCGAATCGCGACCATAAAGAAGGATAATTGTTTAGGCTTGAGTAAAAGCAACAAATTCTTCAAATATCTCTAAACCTATTGCCAAAGACCCAAACACATAACTGTTTTGATAAGGTCAATAGATACTGTGCACTTAAGGTTTAAGGGCCAAACTTATTCCATATTTCACAGTCAAAGAAAAAGGTGAAGTGTTTTTATTGAAACAAATTTTGACATGTTAAGAAAAATGCAAGAAAGGACAATGACTAGATTCTCACAAGCCGCATGGTGGGGGCTAATGTGGCTACTGTTGAGAAAGACAATTTTTTAGATGAATAGTTTGCATTAATGACATCTTCTAAAGACAATGTTGAAAGTAGTTGTTGTTCTTTGATTCTAGAGCATCCAAACACTTCACATGTCAAAAGGACCAGTATGTAAGGTTTATTGCTGATTCTAGTCACATGCATTCTATTTGACTTGGTGATAGCATTTCACGTATGGCTAAGGGATAGATGATATATGAGTTGTACTAAATGAAGCTATCAAAGTTTTAGTTTGAAATGCTAACAAAAGTTCACTATCTATGTGTCAAACTACAAAAAAAATTAACAATTTAGTGTAGTTTTTGCAAAGGAGTGCATTGTTCCTATTGTGAAACATGACAGAATGGTTTCCATAGGCAGTAGGCAAGGCAACTTGTATGAACTTGTTGGATTTGGTACAAGGAATATTGTTGGTTTAGTTGTATCTACTTTGGTTCCTAATTAGGATGTCAGTAATGTTCTAGAATCTAGTACTTTGCTGTTGTTGAGAAAGATGAACCTTTTAGTTTATTGGGTATTGCAGAGAGTCAACATTTGGCTTGTTCTTTTGAGTGATACAGAACTGAGGTATACCCACTCTGGCTAAGGTTCTGCCCATATAGAGTTTGTCCGAGACTTTATAAGATTTCACCTTCGTAGCATTTGCCTATTGTGCATTGGAGATCTAAGTGGTATTAATCCAGTTTGGAAGATGTACATGAGAGAAAAAATCCTCAATCAGATGAATGATCTCAAAGGAAAGGGAAACAACTTGTTGGTTCAGCTGCCAAGCATGTCATTTTTCCTTTTTCTCAAATTTCTTTTAGGTGCCAGCAGCCATGAAAGTTGCTTGTGTAGATATTTCTCTCTATTTTTGCATATCTCAGGAGCAGTCTACTGATTGCATATCTCTTGTTCCTATTTTCTTTCTCAAATTTTGGGACAAACTTGATGCTGTTTCTGGTTTAGTCATTAAGAGGGTATTATAATTTTAGAATAATATTAGTTATTTCTATAATAAGTGGTATTTTTAGTTATAAGTGTGTAACTGCTGTTTGTTGTAACTGCAATCTATTTTCAATTTTTAACTAGTTTATATTTTTAGACTATTTTCAATAATATAAGGTTGTGCTCTCTTTGAGTAAATAATTTCTCTCAATCTCATTTCTTCAGTTTTACCAACATTTTCTTCTGTATATGGTTCACAAAATTTAGTGAAACACTAGGACATGCTCTTAAAGCCAAAAAAAGTTCTGTCAGACACAACTTGACCAAACATAGGTGAGATTTCAAGGGAAAAAACCAAAAACAATTTTGCAAACCACTAGCCACAAGATATACCTCTTATACTACTTGTCATGTACCTAACAAATTCACACACAGTTAATATGTAATATCTGCATGGTGAATATATAATGAGAATAATAATAGGTAAGTATTTATATGCAAATCAAGAGGTTTGTTTGATAGGGTGTGTCCCATCTAGGTGATAGGTTGCATCTCTTGATAGTGACTACTAATAACCAATTGGGATTTGATTATGTCTATGATATCATTTTTACATGGAACTGATTTGAGGTTCTTGTTTTCTTCTCAGAAATTTGTGGTTCCAGACATTTTTGCATTTATTGCCATGATTATCATTGCTCTATTGGCTTTTGTGGCAGAGGTAAGGGCTATTGTTTTGTTCAGTTGCAAAGGGTTTCATGCTGTTTACTTTCTCATTTCTAGTTGTTTCTAATGAGAATACCTGGCTAAATAATTTCCTTTCTTTTTTGGTTTTACTTCATTCTAAATAGCTGCACATGTTAAAAGTGAACAAGTTCCATGCCTTCTAATACAATCATTGTTTGCAGGTGCTGCTTGCCCGGGGACTGCAGCTTGAAAAGGCATGCCGAGCAACAAGCATTCTATATGTTGAGGTTGTCTTTTCATATCCAGGTGCTTGTAGGGAGGTGCAAATTTGCCTTGAGATGATAGTACAGCAAAACATAAACTCGTCTGAACTTTTTTTAGTGCCTTAACTTCTTTGATGATGCTATGAGTAGCATTTTCATTCAGTTGCATTTAGGTTCAACTGGAAATACAGAGAACCTAGCTTATCTCTTCCCAAAAAAAGTAAAGTAATGAAATGACAGCTGCCAGGAAGCAGCCTATAAAGGTGTTTGAACCCTGTTCAGACTTATAAATTGTTAATAAAACTTACATGTATAAAGTATGGAGATATATGTATAAAAAAATAAAATGGACAGAAATCCAGTATACTTGGATAGATTGTAGAGATGGCCACAAGGAATGCCTATGTCACAGGGTTCTCTACATAACAACCAAAAAGTTTGAAATCTGGCAAACCTCAGTACAATCCACAAAAATTCGTCTCTAATATTCATCCACATTCCATACTAACACAAGATTCTATTCAAAAACCCTTAAAAATTCATTATCTCACAGAATGGCACCTCAAATTTGTCTAACATATTTCATCTCAGAGCAGGCGTGTCTGTTTCGCATATTGATAGAAACCATGAGAGATACAAATAGATATATGCCGACAAAGAGAGACATCTGTCTGTTTGACCCCAATCTCTTCATGGTGTGAGTCTTATTCCTTGCAGAAAGCATGAGTACATTAGAAGTCCTCTAGGTTCAAAAGATAACTGACAATAATTCAATTGGTAGCATACATAGACAAGGAAGATTGGGTTGAGTTAGAGGAGACGTGCTGCAGATAGGTTACAAACTTATATATTAGACTTTTGTATATAATTTATATATGTATGGGGCACTATAATTATTATAATTTCTGGTTTTATAAAAGTTATTACAATTACAATTTTAGGTTTTAATTTATAGTTTTAAATTTTTCATAAAATTTTATTTTAATTTTTAATATAAGATAAACGTTTATTAAAACAATTAAATATATAGTGTGTGTGTGTGTGTGTGTTTTATTGGATCCCTCTAGTACTTGGCTGGATCCGGGTCTGATTTGCTTGTGGGTCTAGGCCAAGGGCATATAGGGGATGGCAAAGGGCAACACTTATGCAGAATTGACAACTGAAGATCCATACAAAGAAATCTTTGTATTTCCATTTCATTATTGAGATAATAGAATATTTTGTTCCTTATTGAACAAAATGAGGCCTAAGTGCACAAAGAAATTGGACTCAAGTAAAATTTGACACTTGTAGGATTGAGTCCAAACACTATGATTGCATTTGAAGTGTACTTATGTTGCTAAGTAACCATGTTTTCAAATAGTGAGTTAATGAAGTTAGGTTACCTAATGTACTCATTATTTAACTCAACTTTTTTGAGTGTTTTCACCCTTTTGTCTTCAATACACAAGTTCTATGTAAAGTGCTTTTCCTAACAAATTACTTATTTCATTAGTGTAGGTGAGGTTGTTTGGCAACAATCTTTGTTTCCCTCTAGTCTATTATTAAGAGTGACTATGAAGTGTAGAGCTCTTTGCTAGTTTTTTATGCAGACTAAGTTATTTCTATATGTGGAGAAAAGGGAAATGGATTTTTGGGGTCCTATGTCTAAGATTTGGCTCGAAAAGTCTTCATGCTTCAATTTGGAGCCTTCATCATGTCATTTTGGATGTGTTGGGTGCAGATTGTGTTGATGCAAGAATCCATAGTTATGTCAGCATAGAGATAGACTTGATGTTCTTCTTAACTATGTTGGATTTCATTAGGGATAAGGAGAAGTTGATAGTGACGGCTAGGGCATATGTTCAACAAGAATATTGAGGTGGCTCAGAGACTACGTTGGAATCCATGGAGGTGAGGTTTGTCCCTACTTTGCCAATTGTAGGCTAGTTTAGGGGTCTTGTTTCAATGCATTCTTCTTGTGAATTGGAAGCTAGATTTGTTGTTTTGGCCAGTGCCTTTGAGAAATTATAGGCTTACATAAAGAATGGTGGAGGTGAGGGGTTTGAACCCTTTGTTGATGTATCTAGGTTGTGCTATCCTTTTAGAATTCACTTTCTACATCAGTATAGGGTTTGGGTTGAGAGAGCTTCAAGGCTAGTAAATTATTTGTTGATAAGGTGGGAGGTGTTGGTAATGGTGATCTGAAGATAATAGCACTATGGTTGGAGAGATTAGTGGCTCAGTGATTCTTGAGATTGAAGATTTATTTATGGACATGGTGCATGACTTAGCATGATCGTTGTTTGGCTTCTTTAATTTGGGTCTTTTTTGCTCAGTGGTGTTTTTAGCTTTGGTAATGTAGCAAGCTTGAGTGGGGTTATGGATTTTCAAGTTAGAGCCACTCATTAAAAGATATATGCAGTAGTTTGGATTGTCGTCTCTATAGTGGTTCCATGTTGAACATATAGAACTTTTTTGTTATGAGTTAGTCTAAAGGGTGAGGGATCCAATACCCTCAATTAATTTAGCATGACAAACCAAAAGCCTAAATGGATTTCAATTACACGAGTTTAAAATGGGAAAAACAAGGCAAACTAGAAGTTGTGCTAATATAGTCATAAAAACATAAAAAAAAAAATACAAATGTTATTTCATGCCAAACATAATGTGTAAAAGAGAAACAAAGTCCAAACTTTAATTAGAAGACAACGAAAGATTAAATGTTGTCAATTATTTGTAGCGATAATCTACACAATCCTAGGAATAGTAGGATAATATTTTATTGTTTGTATTTCATAGCTACACTAGAAGCTAAACGCTCATCTAGAAGATGAAGTGAACAATCATTTTCATATTGTTAAATATGTATATTTTGATTGAATGAATGAAGCTTTCATTGCATACTTTTTCTAGTTGTCCAAGTCTTGTTCATTCTTGCATTACATTCTTTGGCCTAACATTGGTATCAAAGCAAGTGCCAATGCTTTTGTAAGGAACAATGAAAATGATGGTGGGAATTAGAACATTTTCTGCTTGATTCGAAGTATTGACTTCTTTTTGCAATGTCTTGATGTTGGCCACTGGTAAAGCCTTATTTTAAGGAAATGATCTTATTAGACAAACTTTTTGATGTAAGGGTACTCCCCTTACAATTTGAAACTCACAACAATAACAAAGATTGCACAAAAAAATGCAATAAGGAACAAAATATTCTATTATCTCAATAACGAAATGGAATTACAATATGCAAAAGCTCACAAGCTTCCCTCATAACATTGGCTTTTGATTACAAAAATTTGCAACAATATGGAGTATTCAATCCTATGCTCAATCCGGCAACATTTGGTTATGTAAACTTGCAACTCCTCCAAGCCAACTTCTCACAATGGCAAGGCATCAATATATATAAGTTTGTGAATGAGAAAACCATTGTGGTTTCTCAAAACAACATGCAATTATCACCTTGGAAAAACCACATGCCATTTGAGGAAAAATCATAAAATAATAAAAATTTCTAAATGCTCACATAACCTTCACATGGGCGCCTAGACCTCAACCAATCAAATTTGGTCAAACTGGATGTTTCCTTAATCTTCGACGGCTCCGATGACTCCATGCACCAACATGCAAGAGCATGCAAATCAACATGCAAAGACATGCATTGTAAAGTGGTCCCCACCTTGACATGGACGCCTAGGCTGGAATATTCCTCCGAGATGCTTTTGTAACCTCTATCAAAGTTAATTTGCCTCCAAAATTACAATTACAATTTTCCATATGGGAAAATTATAATATTTTGAAATTTGAAATTATTTTATTCCCCACACATTTGCCCACATTAGCCCTTATTGAAAATAACAAAAAATAAGAAGCAATACTTTTGGTGATGCAAGATTGCCAATTTGCCTAGATTGTAATGTCCCCTTCTCAACCCTTCGTCCTTTTTGAGATCATTAGCCTATTTGAAGAGCCGTAGGCTAGGCAGAGGAAGTTTTTAGGGTTTCCTATTTTCTTGGAGGTATCTTTTTGGCTTTGTAGGGGTTGGTTGTAGGAGTTTGCCAATATGTTTTCTGGGTCTTTCTAGGTTTTCAAAGAGCTTTGGTGGGTAGTTACATGCATTTTTATTAGTGCCTATTTCTGGACTACTATTTTTAGTAAGTTACGACAACTACCCGGATTGTGCTCAAATGGTGTTTGGAGTCACTATTTTTAGCAATATGCTATTTTTAGTGTTATTTTTGGCAGTGTGGTTTGGCAACAGTTCTCCACTTGGTTACTATTTTTGGCAGTGTGGTGGTGGCTTCTCCAACATTCTTGGAGCTCAAAAAAGGAAAGGTTAATAACTTAAGTTGTGTTATATTTTAAATGTTTATTTTTGGACCCCACACCTAGGCAACATAACTTAAGTTGTTTTTTAAAATGTGGACTCGTGTTGGACACACAAGTTGGAGATATTTGCATTTTAAGTTAATTTGATGCATAAAGGTGGACACTTAAGTCTTGACTTAAGTGAATTTTTATTAATATTTTATTCTCCTTGAGGTGGGCGCCCCTTTTTGGAGGAAATGGAGAATTCAAACTTCTAGGTTTGAGCTTATAAATATGCCTCTCATCTCATTTTGATTATGCAATTTATGATAACGAAGTGCTACCGAATTGGTTTCAGACTCTTGGGCTTTGAGGACGATACCCCCTTAAAGCTTACTTCAGTTTCTAGTTTGAGAGACAACTCCAAGCTAAACAATGGTTGCAGCTTCACTCAGAGGTTGCAGTAGTGCACTCATTGGTGATGGCTTTTATACTTTTCGTACTTGTTGGGTTTGATGTTTTCTAGCATATTTGGTGTGGGTTTGTGTTAGCAGATTGGTGAGTGTTTTTATCAGTTTTTCATATTGCTGGTTTGTGTATGGTTGATGCACATTTTTATTCGTACTGGTATGACGAGACGAGATATTTTTGTGGGTGTTGGCTTAATGGATTTCTCATGCTAGGGCACCCATTCTTGCCAAGTTTGGTGATTTAAGATGGAGTATCTGATTTTTAAAGATAGGTTGCCCACCTTGGGGGTTGTACACTTTGGGTGGGAGTGCATTGGAGTGTGTGCCAGTGCTGTTCGAGTTTGTTTGTGGCGGATTGATACTTGTTCTTGGTTGCCCAAGTTTGCTATTCACTTTGCAACAAATTTGGGGTTGTTTCGTTGAGCGATTGGAGAGATATGAGCATTTGAAGGAGTGTTGGTTGGTGTATCAGCTATAACAAGAAAAGATGGTAAAATAATTGATTGTATTTACAAGAAGCAAGAATGCTTCATATAGATTTTACAAAGTTACAAAATCAGCAAGTTTCTAAAAAGAATCATGGGCCAGAGAGTGACATAAGACCCGTCGTATTGTAGGAGAAGAAAGACCAATGCAGGTAGAAGCAACTTGCAAAGTCGCACGAACAAGTGTTGCACTCAAAAATCGCCCCAAAAAAAAAAAGAAGAAGAAATGGAAATTGTGCCCAGGAAACTTCACACGTGGTCATGATTTTTGAAGAAAACACCTTTTCCACACATGATTCTTTGTCAAAGGAAAAGAAGGCAGAGCATGCTATAAAGGAGCACCATGAAGAAGGTTTGAGCCATAAAGAAACCACGCCCAAGATATCATCTTTGAAACAAGACGGATTTTAATTCAGAAAATAAATTTCTAGAAAACAGTTCATCATAGAAAGAAAACAATTAATAAAGATATAATTTGATTATTTATAATATAGATTTTATTATTATAAAATTTAGCTAAAGATCAGAAGAAACTAATTATATAATACTGATTCATTAAATATTAGAGAAGAATATTTAATATCAGTTCAATCATCTGAAATTGTGATTGTCACATATCGTATCTATATATTCCTGTATCATTAAATATTCAACCATATATAAGATTGATCTTATTTTAGACACAGTTTTTTTAAATTATCTATTATTATTCTGATAATATAAAATAATTAACTATTTTCATTGTTACTATTATAATGGTTTAATATACTAAGGCTGGCTTTGATTACTGTTTAGTATATCATTTATTAAGATTATTTCATTATAGTCACCACTATTATTACATCAAACTTTTACACCAGCCCTGTTCTCCGGATTCAAGACTAAAGGTTGGTTTCCCAATTGGCTTATTACTTGAAGCTAACGCCACTTGATGCTGCACCTCAAAACGGTTTCACTACTGTACTAAAGCCAAGAGTCCTTGTTCACATAATAACATAATACCACCCCATCATGATTCAACATCATCCTCCATTGAATCACCTATTGTATATTTAGAGCATGAAACCCAACAAACATTGTACTTTCTGGTCTTAGGGTATACAAGTGTTACAATTTTTCATGTACTAGAATACTTCAAATCTATCAAATTTGTGTTTGGAGGTATTCAAAACAATAGTCAAGTTGAGTCTTCACCTATTTGTTTGTCTTGTGAAATTGACAAGTTGTCATGTCATTCAAAATCAACCTGCAATAACCTATCAAGTCCAAACATGTTGTCATTGTGGACTTCGAGTACATACCTCCCATGACTGTTTTGATATACTTCCTTGTCTATCATGTGGTCAACACACATTCAACAAAGTGATGTTATATCAAAGATCCGCCTACCAATTTAGTGAGGCATATGCATTTTGGATGGATAGATCATTCTAGGTGGAAAATTAGGACTCACCTTTTGTCAAAATCCTATAGGCGAGTTGAATCCATTGTTTTCGATGATGGCTTGTCTACTTGATGTGGTTGTTGTTGTCAATCTTGTTGATGTTATAGTAACGCAGATTTCTTTCCGCCGGCACCCAAAATATATATATATAACAATATTAAATGCTGAGGCAGACATGATAATTTATTTATTTCTTAAAGCCAACTTGATGAGAAGTCGCATCATTTTGTGTAAAGTCGTCTCTTATGTGAAAGAGGTCGACTCTTCATGGAAAGGCATCTTGGTGTCTATATATTCAAGGTGACTCACATTCATTTGGCATCCAATTCATTTTTTTTCAAGACAACTTTGCAGGCCTAGAAGGAGATCATCATTTTACAGCAGATCGATTATTATTCTCAAGGAATTCGCATTCTTCAAGAGGAGTTTACATATCTATAGCAGATTGATATATATTCAAGAAGATCGATATTCATTGTTGCTTGTGTATTTGCACCTAGAGAGGTGCTATAATCATTGCATCAGTTCGGCCTAGTGTGTGGCCTAATTGTAAAGCAATTTGCAGCTCTTTTATTCAATATATAAGTGATATATTTGTGGTTGGGTTTTTCTCCCTCAAGTAGGAAGGTTTTCCCAAGGTAAAAGTGTTGTGTTTATTGTTCATGTGTTGTTGTATTTCTGCTTATTGCAAATCTGATCCTAAAACTAACATGGTATCAGAGTGGGTCTAAGGAAAAGATCCGATCAGATTTGGTTAAACAAAAACTTAGTCGGGAAGTAATGATTGAAGCTACATGCCTGTTCGATGCACAAATAAATGTTCAATGTGGTTGCAGTGGTGATGTATGGAGCGACGACTCCTATGGTATTCACTAATTCATTGATTAAGGGTGGCTTAACACTTCGTGGCATTTCTCCTATGCCATATTCTCTTTGGCCGTGTGGAAGGAAGTTGTGATGATTTGTTTTCACTCTTTTTGATTACTTAAACTCTTTCATCTCATGAGTGTGGGTGCGTTGATTCATAATGTGATCTCAAGATTTAAATGGAGTCTTCAATCTTTGATAATCGGTCAATTCATTTTCCAACTTTCTTTGAGGGTGAGATCAAGTGAAGGTGGCAAAGATGAGGCACAACTATAGGTCTAGCTCATTGGTGTACCAACATAAAGAGATAAGTATTTTATGCTTGTACCTTGAATGAATTTTATGTAGTTATTAATTCATGCAATAACATTGGAATAGTGAATCATGTATGATTCTAGCATTGGTATTTCTCTTCAGGATAGTTTAGTTCTAAGTTGACAAAAAACTTAACATTATAGATATTGTTGAGTGATGGTACAAAAGTTGTTGACCTTGTTTACACCTGATGTGGATATTATTGTCGATCCAATTGATGATGAGCTAAGCATTACGGATATTGATACCGATGCTTGTACTATTGAGTGACAACCTACTAAGGAAATTGTACAGCTGCACTCAATTCCCACAGAGGATATAATATCCCTTGTAGAGCATTACCTCAAATCCACATTAAATTTTTGCAATCACTTGAATCCTAGGTCTTTCTGATCACTAAGCTTTTGATGTGGGCAAGCAACAACATAAGATAGAAGAAGCACACCATAGAATCAATCAAGCCAACATAGCTAATAGTTATATGCAAATTCCAATCAAGCCAAACTGGTTAAATACAAATGGAAATATGTAAATTCCAAAATGGCCGACTATATCACCTAATTCTGATGCACACTAAGATAGTGGAAAGTACTGAAAATAAAGAAAGAATCTAGTGGATAAATTGATCAAGGTATTTTACAATAATAACAAGATCTGGCGATGAACCATCCAAAATCTTCATAGTTAAATAAGCTATTGGTAGTAAACTATCTAGTCATTACAATATTGAATTTGATAAATAACTGATTATTCAATATATTATCTGGTAAACCCAAAAAACTGAAATCAAAGCATCATTAAACTAGAAACAATTTTGTACCTTGCATTATGAGTTCATATCCAAATAGGCTAATATAAGCATGGTAACAATATTTAGAAGTTATAAATGAAACCCATTGCAGAAAGGGGATAATATGCTGCTTAATATCTTGAAAACCTCTGTTGTAGTGGTATGACCCCTTCTTTATTATCAGTACAGTTTGAAAATAACTTCGTAAGAGCTATGATCAAGTTTGGGGACTTTGGTGCAACACTTGGTACAGCCTGACATGGTTGTATGATCAATTTAAATAGCTCAATAAACATTGTAGACTGACGTTAAACAACTATATGACCCATTATAGCCCTGTAGAGGAGGTATGGTTGGCAAGAGGAGCAGCCTGGCCAGAAAAATAGGTAAAAATATTAGACAAATCTCTGTTGCTGTTCTCAACAGAACTGTATGATTCCTTTCCTAAGTTGGTATGGCCTTTTGAAAGCCCAAAATAGGTCTACAATATGAAACCAAAATGTATGGCTAGCAATAAAATAATATATTCCCTTCAATCGCCAAAACTCCACAACACCAAGTGGTATGGATCACTTCGGAAGTGGTATGACAATATTTGGAGTCCCCAAAAGTTGTGCTCAAACTTTGGCAATAGTACAACTAGTAGGATTAGAAGGTATGGCTAGGTTTGGATTTTCAAAACAATTTAATCCTTTTCCCTCAAAAGTATCGGCTGACAATTATGTTAGCTCATGAAATAACACTGAAAAACATGCAATAATAATAATATAATACTCCACAAAATCCAAAAAACATCAAATCAACATTTAGAAACAAGCACTGAAACAATAATTGGAAATTGAAACTAGGAATCTTTATTTGACGAAACACATTGGCAATCCCTAAGTAGAACTATATTGAAAAGCTAGGAGGGTTTTCGTTTTTGAAACCAACAAATCTAGAGAGTTTTCATCCTCGAGAAAGGAAGAAGAATGCATTTTCATTTTTGAGAAATGAAATTGTTCAAATGAGCAAAAAGACCCTTTTTGAAAATGTCTCTTTTATAACATTTTCGAGGAAATAAAATAATATTATTTTCTTTTTGACAATTATTATCCCAAAGTTATAAAAAAACAATAAAATGTTCTTTTTACTCACCTTTTTGCACTTTGGGTCTAGTGATACTTTATTTAATCACTAATAACAACCTTTTAAATAATTGAATATAAGCCGTCTTTTAGTTTTATAACTTAAAGCTGCTTTTTGGCAACTTAATTCAATTATTTAATTAATTTCCCTTTTTTCATCACCCCATTACCCTATGGAAAAAAATGCAAAAAATAAGCTAAGGTTCATCACCAAATTTATGCTTGAGATGGGGTCATGGCAGTCCTCTCTCCCTAAAATTGCTTGTCCACAAGAAATTGCAAATTGGGATGCTCTAGGAATCTGCTCTCCTCAAGTGGCATCTTCAACTCGAAAATCCTTCCAATGAACCAAAT
Organism: Sequoia sempervirens; assembly: GCA_007258455.2. Taxonomy (NCBI): domain Eukaryota; kingdom Viridiplantae; phylum Streptophyta; class Pinopsida; order Cupressales; family Cupressaceae; genus Sequoia; species Sequoia sempervirens. The sequence goes on from VDFB02183782.1 coordinate 12,563, forward strand.
ATCTTTTTATGCTTCTATTTCTTAGTTTCCATTTCTTGATATCAATAATCTTTTCAAGAATTAAAATCAACTTTCCTTCTTCATCCAAGATAGGTAGCTCAACTAATAGACTGACATAATGCCCAAGTGCCTTCTTGGGGTGAGATACATGAAACACATTGTGAATCTTACTTTGTTCCTAAGTTCTAACAGTTCCAACTCATAGGAAATTTCCCTAGTCCTCTATTTTATTCTATATGGTTCATACAAACGGAGCTTAAGCTTCTTTGCTCTATTCCTCTTAAGAAAAGATTGCTTGTATGGTTGTAATCTCAAGTAGACCATGTCACCAACCTCAAAAGTGTGTTCAATACTATGTTGATTTACATACTTATTTTGCTCATTTTGAACATGATGGAGTTGTCTTTGAAAATTTTCAAGATATCTTTGGCCCTTGGAACCCTGCTGTTAGAAAGAACAAGGTTAATGAAAGTTGGAGCTTCATAACCATGCAAAGCCATTAATAGTGTCATATTGATAGACATGTGATAGGTGGTATTGTAACAATCCTCTCCCAAGTGGGAGCTGTTTGATCCATTCCTTTTGATGACCAAAAACATAGTCTCACAAATAGTCTTCCACCCATTTGTTGACAATCTCAATTTTCCCATCTATTTGGGGGTAGTAGCTAGTACTGAGAGTAAGTTTAGTTCCTATCAAATGAAATAGCTCCCACCAAAACAAGCTTACGAAGTGACTATCACAATCACTCAATATTTGAAGTGTCTTGTAATATAAGGAAATGGAAAAACAATGTGCATACTTTGTGAGTCTGTCCAGTACAACATAAATGCAATCCTTACCTTACACTTTAAGGAGAATAGTGATGAATTTCATTGAAATACTTTTACATTTTTAATTTGGAATGGGTAGGGATTGCAACGAACTAGCTGTAAATGATTGCTCTATTTTGTTTTTTTGACAAACTAAACATTATCTAATGTGCTTAAGGACATCATATTTAAGTCCTTTCCATACAAATCTTTCTTAAATCTATTTATAGGTCATAAAATACCCTTGATGACCAGCTAAGGGAGTAATATGAATTATGAACAACCCTTAAAATCTTATCCATCATTTTAGATTTAGGCACCAAGAAAGACTCTATCCTTGTATAGGATGATTTTATTAACCACTATATACTTGTCATCTTTCAATTTCCCTTTCAATATGTCAGTGGCAAAGGTGTTTTTAGAATATTATATTGAAATTTGAACCTTCCAATTTGCTGAAATTTCTATGATAGAACATAAAGTGGGTTTTCTAGACAATGCATCAGCTACGATGTTCTTTTTCCCCCTTGCATATTCAATATCAAAATTGTAGGCTTGAAATTTACTTATTCATTTTGGTTGTCTTTCAGTGAGATTCTTTTGACTGAGGAAATATTTCAAACTATTATGATCAATCTTCATCAAAAACTTACCACCATCAAGGTATTGCTTGAACTTGGTCAAAGTATGCAAGATGGCCAACATTTCCTTGTCATAAAACGAGAAACCTTTTTCAATCCTTCTGACTTTGCAACTCTCAAAAGTAATAGGATGCTTATTTTGCATCAAAATAGCCCCAATCCCTTCTTGAAAAGCATCACATTCTAACACAAAAGGAAGAGAAATCTAGAATGATTAACATTGAACAAGAACTCATCACCTCTTTGATTTTGTCAAAAGTATGTTGTGTTGAATTAGACCATGTGAAAGACTTTTTCTTTGTCAAATCAGTCAATGGAGTTGCCAACTGAGAAAATCCTTTCACAAATCCTTAGTAATAGCTGCAAAGATTGAAGAATCCTCTTCATTGAGTTAATGTTTTTGGAGTATGTCATCCAAGAAGACCAAAACAAATTTCCTTAACTGTTTATTGAACACTTAGTTCATTCATGATTGGAATGTAGCATGAGCATTAGTCAAACCTTGACTAAGAATTCATAGTATCCATATGACACTTGAAACACTGTCTTATGAACATTTTCATGAACTCTAGTGGTACCCCAATCTAGGATATATTTTAGAAAAATAGACAACACCATGTAATTCATCATAAGTTCATCAATCTTGGGAATTGGATATTTGTTCTTGATGATCTTTTTGTTTAGAGCTCGATAGTCAATGCACACCCTCAATCCCATCTTTCTTTTTGACCAAAACTACTGAAGCAATTGGGCTTGAACTTGGCTTGATGTTACCCATATCAGGGAGCTCTTTAATGACTTTTTCAATCTCTTCTTTAAGTGGTGATAACAGGTTTAGCTCCTTCCTATAACTCAATGATATGCTCAAATCCACTATGTGGTGGCCTCCTAAGAGGTATGTCACTGAAAGCCTTATTGTGCTTGTCCAAAAGAGACTAAACATCAACATGGTATGATTTTTTATCATCTAAAGAAACAATAGACATAATTAAGCATTCGGCTGCCATGCAATTTGACCATGGTGGAAAGTCCTCTCTGTATGTTTAGCTGAAACAATTTTTGGAACACCATTAGAAATTTTACAAAGTACCACCTTTTTACCATTTGAATGAAAGTTGAGCTCCATGGTTTGGAGTTTTGAGTAATCTCTCCTAAAGAATGCAACCACTAAACTCTCAACACTGCATCAATATCTCCTATGTTGACAACATAGAAGTCATCATGTTATGAAATAACTTGCACAATAGAATAATATAATACGAATATGATACAATTATTTAATAATAATATGCCCCTTTGAGGGGGATACCTCCAATCATAGTTTACATACTCGGAATCAAAGAGTACTCAGCAAGCCCAAAAATTTTGACTCTGGAAAAACTCGGCAAATACTCGGCAAATCCTCGGCAAATGTGTGGATATTTATGTATGTGTATACTCAGGACTGCACTGTGCACACATACATATCTATAAACATACACAGGATGCCAAATTTGCATGCATATACACAGAGACATATTTATACACACACAAACATGCCAAGTTTGTGGGTTTTTTGCAAGCTATTGGCGATTACTCGATAAATTTGATCGGAGAAAATCCATCTGCATACTGCCCGTGAGTAAAAGCAAAAATTACTCGGCATGCAAATTTTTTGGAGATTACTTGGCTACTCTGAGAGTAATCAGAGAGTATGTAAACTATGCCTCCAATAGTCTCCAATAAGAACACAATACTCAACATGATGATAATAACCCACCTATACCTCTTATGTATACCATAATTATGCTTAGGATATCACCCAATCTGACCTAGATAGCCCTATATAAGCCTTAGGCCTACCTAAATAACTAAATAACAATATAATAATGATAATATGACTTAATTAAGAGTTAAGGTAGCCACAAGCCGACTACTCATAACACTATACACACTATAGGGGTAGGGGCATAACATTGCCCTTCTCTTTACAACAACATTGTCCTCAATGCTAACTTTTTCTTTTTCTTCTTTTTCATTTCCTTTTTAACTTTCACTTCTTCTATTGCTGCTTCTTGTTCTTCTTCTTCTTGTTCCTGCTCTTGCTCTTCGTCTTCTTGCTCCTGCTCTTTCTCTTTCTCTTTCTTTCTCTTTCTCTTTTTTTTGTTCTACTTGTTCTTTTTCTTTTTCTTCTTTTTTGTGGCTACAAGGCCTAGATTGCACTTTCCTAGAAAAATCTCCCAAAAATTATGTGTTTTGCAGCCTTGAGAGAAAATTTGTTGGAAATCCTAATTATTCAATAAATCACTTAATTATGATCCAATTACTTTAAAAATTTTATTGTAGTCTGTAATGTCCCCTTTTGGGATTGCCCTAAATATTGCCCTTAGACTCCTAAATCAAGGTACGTAACTAAGCCCAAAAATGATTTTAATAATAAGTTGTGACCTTAGTGAGAGGAACCTTCCTGCTAGTATTATTTATATATATAGATACTAGTTAATGATGTGCAGGTAAGTATCCACTATAGGTTTTGCTACAGGATCTATGATTCTAATGTTTAAGAATGTAGAGGGGGCACCCCAATATGGGCGTTGTTTCTGACTTAAACCTTTTTATTCTTGCACTTAGAAAGGATACCAAATCTGAACCTTCTGGTTCTTGGCTCTAAATGCTTGAAGAATATTTGATAAATCTGCTTGTAGAAATAAGTAACACACATATAAGTCTGATATTCGATCTGCAATAATGACACAATACTTGATGCTATTTTTGAGACTTTATATATATATATATATCAGTAGTGGGACTCTTTAGTGTCTTCATACTGGCTTTGTCTGATCGGAACTGTTTAATCCTTTATGTCGTGGCTGTGTGTCTAAAATAATGACAGATATTACCCAGCCTTGTAAAGGGTCGAATTTCTCCCTTTGAGCGACGTGGAATCTCTATAGAATTGTATTGATCTCCAACTCCTTCGATGCCCATTTGCTTCAAAACCTCCCTCTTTTAATACCCACGATTGGCTAAAGGACAAGGTCTTTCATTTGTCAAAGGACATGATTCTTGGTTTTGTTGTTAATCGCTGTCTGCTTTATTAAATGTTGATTGCTGCTCATAATAATCACTGCCTTATTAACAATCTCCTTAACGCAGTCTTAAGCACTGCTTTATCTTGTAATTGCTTTCTTCTTAATTATCATGATCGTTGCCTTAGAAGTACATTGCTCTTAAAACATTCCATAATCACTGCACCTTATTAAACGCTGCTTCTTCAACACCCGTTGATCTTCATCCCTACATTTCCTATTTTTTTCCATATTTTTCCTATTGTTTGGTATGGGCGCCATTATATATATAAGCATCTTTGAAAGCACTAAGGGAGGTCAGCTTAACTTTTTCCTCTAAAGGTCGGCCCATGTTATGATTTATTCTCAATGCATATTATTCTTATAGAAGTCGGCTGTGTAGCCTTATCTCCTCCTTCATAAGTTGGCCAACATGGGAAGATCAACTTCTTTAAACAATCCATATATTATTTTGTTATTTTTAATGTCATGATTCTAGGGAAATGACATAGTCTCCTCTTTTACTGATTCAAAACCCACTAAAAATTATGAATAAATTTAGCAGGGTTTGGAAGATATGTGCTTTCCAAATAAATTGTGAAGAAACACTAATTCTGAAATAAATCACTCAATTTTGTTCCAATTCCTTGAAAATATGGATTGTAGCTTCTTGAATATGCTCTTCAAAAACTCTTTAAAAATCATAGAAAAATTCACCAAAATTTGGGAGATATTCGTTTCAGAAAATGATCTCCAAAATTGAAAAAAAATGCCTTGTTGTCCTGGTGCCAAGATCATGTTCTGATACCACTTGTTATGAAATAACTTGCACGATAGGATAATATAATAGAAATATGATGCAACTACTTGATAATAATATGCCACTTCAAGGGGGCAACCTCCTAATCCACTTCGAGGGGGATACCTCCAATAGTCTCCAATAAGAATACAATACTCAAGATGATGATAATAACCTACCTATACCGCCTATATATACCATACTTATGCTTAGGATATCACCTAGGCTGACCTAAACAACCCTATATAAGCCTTAGGCCTGCCTAAATAACTAAATAACAATATAATAATGATAATATGATATAATTAAGAGTTAAGGTAGCCACAAGCCAACTACTCATAACACTATACACACTATAGAGGTAGGGGCATAACATATCATTTAGCTCATAATTTCCCAACATGAGACTTATTTTGGGAATCTTCATTATGCATTGAATAGAAAAATCATCAACAACCATTACATTGAAGTCTTCAAAGTCTTCAATTTTTAGGCACTTTTTGCAACAATCCCTTCATCAATGAAATTATGAGTTGCTTTGAAATCAATGAGCACAACAATCTATTCTTTGCAGAAAACTCGAAAGACTTTAAAAGCTTTATATTTTGGAGTACCGGAAAGTTTGGCGAGAGTACCTCCTAAAGTATCTTTTTCTTTTTGATCTTCCTGCAAAAGCTCTTCTTCTTCACTTTCTAGTTCTAACTTTTTACCTCCCAATTCTTCGTTTGAGACTACCTCAATGTAGTGCACTTGGCCCTTTCTAAGACATCTATGGCTTGGTGTCCATGGCTCTTTGCATGTGAATCAACTTTTCTTCCTCAATTCATATTTTGCCTTCTCTTTTCTTGGAGGAATTTTTTTATCTTGATTGAAATGTTTCTAAAAAGGCTTCTTTGGAGGGAAAGTCTTCTTTTAAAATTTACTCTTCACAATGGAAGACTCAAATGCTAGGTATTTTTTGATAGCCTCCTATAGAGATGGAGGTTCAAATACATTGACTAAACCTTTGAGAGGTTCAAAAAAGCCTTTAATGAACAACATTATTAGCGTTCTTTCAGTAATGTTAGGGGCCATAATAGAAAGTTTTTGAATATCAGAAACATGGTTCTCAATACTTTCGTATTGCTTGAGTTGTGCAACTTAAAATGAACTTTGGAGTTTTTCCTATTAAATTTTTCAATAAGTCTTCTATTGAATTCATCATAGGAGGTGATAAGGTTGTGTTTTTTGAGTAATCAACCTATGTTACCACCATTTATGTGTTCTACCCTCAAAAGGAAGAGTGGCAAGTTTGATGGCCTCGTCTTTTAACATTGGCCTAAGTGACATGTGTGTGTCCATCTTTTGTATCCATGCTCTAGTTGTACACTTGCTAGATCCATCAAGTAGAAAACTATAACTTCTCCAAAGCATGTTAGAAATCTCATTAGACAACTTGAGGTCTAGGTTTAGGTCTAAGGTCTTCTTTAGAAGAGCTCTATATTCAGCATAACAAGCTGCATGTCATGCACAATTAGATTTTTGAGTTTCAACTTCAGAAACCTTTTTCTCCCTACGAAGGAAAGTAGGTTGGAAAGGTTTAGTAGCTAAACCAATGACAATCCTTTGAGTGTTGGTGTGAGTGATATTGCAATTATTAGCCCCAAAAATGCTTCCCTCACCATTCTAATGTCGAGGTAATCATAGTGTTTTGCATGGTAAGAAACAACAGAGCCAACATGTTTGTAAGGTGTTCTATGTTGATGTTTATAGTGGCGGGAGATATTTTTCTCTCAATTTAAAATCATAATTATGCTCAAGGCAGGTCGGCCTTTTGATGTACAATAAATATTTTTATTTTTTATTTTATTGGAGGCCAACCTAGATGAAAAGTCACCTTGCTTTGTATATATATACAAGGTGAAGTTTATTTCACAAGTAATTGGTAAAATATTCGATGTATTAAACAGAGGAACGAAAGTTCCTTATATAGATTTACAAGAGACGATGTTTCTAAAAGAAACGATCGTAGACTGAAGACAAATTTAGAAACTATCTAAACTAACTAAAGACGACTAAGATGACCATTAATATTACATTATTTAATATATTTAATACCCTCCCTTAACGGTCATCGTTCTAACTACCCACAGAAACAAAGAACGTTCTACCACAAAAGACAAGAGCCTGCCACTTGAGATGAGTCTGCCACTAACTCTCTCAGAAACTGTGGAACTTCTGAAAACAACCAGAACTGATCACAAAACATCCAACCTAATGTTGGGTAACAAAGTTGTCCCTCCCTGTAGCCAGAGACTCCAAAAAAACAACTACCACGATTTTGAGGAAAAATCGGCAAACCCTCCAAACTTTTGCAGATGAGCACGACGCTCCAGAACAGACTGCAAGAAACCACGATTTTTTAGGACAAAATCGCAAAATCCTGAATTTGAAGTTTACAAAGCATCGTTTTTTCCGGAAAAAACAGTAAAAAAAACCACAAAGGAATCCAAGTAGGCTGACACTTGAATCCGAAACAACGATCAACTTATACAAAACATTGTTTTTTAAGGAAAAAGCGGTGAAACCAACTTTCATGATTTTCGGGCAAAATCAAAACCTCCTACAAAAATTTTCGGGGAAAAAATATTAAAAACCCTCCAAATAATTTTAAGGAAAATTGTAAACCAACAAATAATTTTTTAAAGGGCTAAAAATTCTAAAACCCCGCAAATAATTTTTTTTTTTTTTTTTTTAAGGGCAAAAAATTATAAAAACCCAAAATAATTTTATGGGCAAAATTAGTAAGAGCGAGGAAATAATTTTTAAGGATAAAATTATTAAAACCCCCAAAAATAATTTTTAAGGATAAAATTATTATAACCCCATAGGATTTGGTGCAAAGAAGACACACAACCACCAACTCCAGGGAAAAGGCGTGATTCTCTAAATGCATGCACAATCACAAATTCCAAATCCCGTGCATAGAAGAAGAG
>VDFB02183783.1:0-13569 GCA_007258455.2 Sequoia sempervirens
TTTCATTGTGGGTATTGGTTATTTCCATTCCTTTAGGCTAGGCGCCCTCATGTGTCAATTTGTAGATTTTTCTTTGAAGAATCTGATTTAATAAAGCAAATCGCCTTTCTCAGCTGTAGCCGTACCTTTTCTGTTTCTTGGGATTTGTGCATTAAAAATCTGTTGCATTCTAAGCCAGCTTTTGGGTCTTGATTTGAGCGCCCCTTCCTATTAGTCATTTGCATTTGATATCAAGCTTTTTGAAGGAGAAACGAGGAAGTTCCGAGCATTTTATTGGATTCTATGATGCTGGTTATAAATTGAAAGTGCAGGTCTGTGACAGCAGTTTGAAGAAAATCTGTAACTCCTCTATTGATCGAGGTGATAAGTTCTCTAAGAGCATTGAAGAAGACTTCAGTGAAGATTGCCCGAGTCTGGCGAACGAGGTTGGGTCTATTCATTGTCATTTTCAATTGATCTTTACATTCAGCAATGCAAGTCATGAATATTGTATAATTCCTTCCTTATGATGATTCGTATTGTAAGCAAGATTTCATTTTAAGATTGTAAGCTGGCAGTAGTACTGACAGCCGTTAAGTTCTTGCTTATCAGTGTAATAGTCTTCTTACTATCAGCATTAGTTGTAATAGTTATAGCTCCGCCCTATGGTAGCTACTTTCCCGTCTTGGGTCAGCAAGCACATTCTGGGTGTTGAGTAGTTTCAGTATTCAGCATTTCCTTCAAGTTTGCTTTCAGTATTAGTTTGAAATAGTATAACTCCGCCCTATGGTAGCTACTTCCCATTCTGGGTGAGCAAGCACATTCTGGGTGTTGAGTAGTTTCATTATTCAGCATTTCATTTCAAGCTTTGCTTTCTGTAATCACTCCGTCATATGGTCGCCCCTCACTCCGCCTTGGATTGGGTAGCACATACTTGACGTTGAGTTCCCTTCTGTATCTTGAGTTTACTTTCTTGCACGTTTCGGTTTATCCATCTAACAACAACGGGTACACTTATGAATGTTATGTCATTGGTGAAAAAGCGGAAAAATTTGGCTCGGTATATTTGGTGGTGCTCAGAGCCCATTAACTCACGCCATCACATTGAAATCAGCTTTCTATGAGTGACAGAGAACAGAGGTATCTGGCAAGAGTATACAAGAGAGGCACAGTTCAGACACAGTTGCATCAAGCCCTAGAAGGTCACACAGCTTCCGAGATTTTGAGGGCTAATTGGGAGCCTTCACAAGAAACAGAAATGGGGGATAATGAAAGAGGTTCTGGCAACAGAGGTGACAGTGGGAAGGGTATAGACAATTCAGCTAATCTAGGTCAAGGACTAGATAAGAAGATGGATGCTTTGTTAGATATGTTTTCTCTCATGTTGGGGAGATTGGGTCCCAATACTCCACAAAACAATACAGTGCATGCCGGGGAGCACAGTGCTTCCAATCAGCACAATGGTCGTGTTGCCCAGCCTTCAGGGAGCAACACCTACATTTCTGCTAGACCATTCAAACCCACGTTTTTGACACCAGCAATCCCACAGCCTGACCCCGAAGAAAATGTTTCATCCTTGGAGAGGGTGAGGATAGGCCGTACAGAGTATGACACCCTTCCTGATGAAGTAAAACTTGACATGTCCTTCAATGATTACATGGAGTATAGAAGGAAGGATAGAGGCCAAGGGAGAAACTATGATCAAAGAAGAACCCCCGCACAAGGAGATTGGAATCAAGCTCTCAACAAGGTTACGCTTGCCCATTTTGATGGAAGCGATAATAATTCTGCTCGAGCCTGGTTACAAAAACTAGACAACTATTTGGCACTTAAGCCAATGGCTGAAGAAGAAGCGATTAGATTCGCTACGCTACACCTAGATGGGGTGGCGCATGAATGGTGGTACCATGGCCTAGTCACCTTAGGTCATGGGTCTATCACTAGATACGATGAATTCTCCAATAGATTCATTGAAAGGTTCGAGAAGAAGGACCCAGAAGTGCACTTTAGGGAGTTGGCACAGTTGAGACAATATGGCACTGTGGATGCCTACATAGCTGAGTTTCAAAGACTTTCAGTTATGGTCACTGGAATCACAGAAAGAAGATTAGTAATCCTATTCACTGAAGGATTGATGGAGCCAATCAAGGGTTGGATCAAATCTTTTGATCCACCGTCCCTACAGGAAGCAATGAAAAAAGCTAGAAACATGGAGTGGGCTGCTCCCAAAGCAAAGTTCCATTCCAAACCAGCTTTTCACAAAGGAGACAGAGGGAAGAAGTTTCATCAGAAGCCTCATCATAAGGAGTTTAAACCCCAGAAACCTCCTGGTTCAAGATTGGATCCAGAGACTATCAATGAACTCCGAAGGAAGGGGTTGTGTTTCCGTTGTTGGGAAAAATGGTCCCAAGACCATGTGTGCCCAAAGGGTGCTAAAATTCATCAAATTGAGTTCTATATAGCTGATGAAAGCAATTCCGATTGTTCTGATCAGCAAGCTGATTTTGAGGACAGCGATGAAGAAAATACTCCAGAAGAGTCTGAAGGTGAAAAAGAAAGTGGTGGTACATTGGCTCAACTTTCGAGCTTCCAAAAGAATGAGTCCTTTAAAGTTCGTGGGATGATCAAAGGGCAACGTATTATTGCTCTAATTGACACTGGTGCAACACATAACTTCATAGACGAAGTTGTGGTGGCAAAGAAAGGATTGCAAACAGAAGACTTTGAAGGGTTCAGAGTTATGGTGGCGGATGGGTTTCACATCTCATGCACCAAGAGGATTCCGAACATGTCAATGCAATTGGGCAATTACGAAGTCAAGGATGACTTCTATATGGTCAATATTGGAGATACGGATGCTGTCCTTGGCATTCAATGGCTGCGATCTCTTGGAGAGATCTCTCTAAATCTGCAAACTATGGAGTTGAAGTTTCAATCCGATGGAAAGAAGGTGGTGTTGAGAGGAATGTCAAATGGTGGCCCTCGGATTGTGTCGTTCAAGAGGATGGCGAAGTTGATGCGTGATGATCAAGTGGAGTGGGCTGCGGAGTGCATGATTCTTCCAGCTAGTCCAGCTGAAACGAAAATAGAGCATCCTCCAGATATTCAGTCTTTACTCACCAAAAAGAGTAAAGTGTTTGCTGATTTACCTCCTGGACCTCCTCCTGATCGAGGTTCAGAACACATCATAGAGCTCAAGGAAGGCGCTAAACCGGTGATCACAACTCCATATCGGTATCCGAAGAGGCAAAAGGATGAGATCGAGAAGAATATCCGAGAACTTTTGGAGATGGGTTTCATACGCCCAAGCAAGAGCCCCTTTGCATCTGCAGTGGTTCTTGTGAAGAAGAAGGATGGTACCATGCGCATGTGCATGGACTATCGTGCTTTGAACCAAAGCACCATCAAGAATAGATACCCCATTCCCAGAATAGATGAGCTCATTGATGAGCTACATGGGGCTAAGTTCTTTTTGAAGATTGATCTGAGGTCGGGTTACCATCAGATACGAATGAGGGGGTCAGATGTGGAAAAAACAGCTTTCAAATGTCACTATGGCCATTTTGAATTCTTAGTCATGCCATTTGGGTTGACTAACGCTCCGGCAACCTTTCAGTCTTGCATGAACCGTGTCTTCCAGAATCAGTTACGAAGGTTTGTGCTGATATTCTTTGATGACATTCTGATCTACAGCAAGACTTGGGAGGATCACCTCAAGCACTTGGAGGAAGTGCTTAGTATCATGGAATCTGAGAGCTTATTTGCCAAAGCTTCCAAATGTGAATTTGGCATGGTGGAGTTACTGTACCTTGGCCACATAATCAGTGCTGAGGGAGTGAAGGTAGATCGGAAAAATCAGCCTTGATGGTTGATTGTACCTCAGAAGTTGACTCGATTAAGGTTTTACGGGTCTTCTGCGGTTTTTATGGGAGGTCGTTAAGGGTATTCGTCGAGAATCACGCTCCCTGCGATCTCACCAAAAAGGGGCCTTTGCTTGGTCGAGAAAGGGCTCAAATTGTTTTGAAATAAATTCAAGAGATGTGAGTTAAATTTACTTGAGTCTTATGGCTATTAGGATTTCTCCAAGCCAGCCAGGCTACAATGATGCATCAGGGTGAAGAATTGGGAGCATCACGATGCAAGACAAACACCCTATCGTGTTTGAAAGTAGAAAATTATGGGGTGTGGAGAGGACATACTCAATCTATGATAAAGAAATGCTTGCTATTATGCATGCATTAGCCAAGTTCAGGCAGTACTTGGTGGGGAACAAATTTGTGGTTAAGACTGACCACAATAGCCTCAAGCATTTTATGCACCAGAAGGATCTAAATGAGAGGCAACAGAAATGGGTGAGTAAGCTTCAAGCTTACGACTTTGACATTGAATATGTCAAAGGGAAAAATAATATGGCGATGCTCTCAGAGGCCTCATGCCCAGCTCATTGTGAGCTTACTGCCAGTGGAGAGACATGTTGCTTTGCGATTATGCCAAAATCGGTTTACAGCCAACATTCTGGAAGAGTACTTTCCATGATATAGAAAGTGCAATTGGTTGAGGGATTGATTCAGTATAAGGGAAGAATCTTTCTGGTGGCTGATTCTAAGCTCAAGAAGAAGATTCTTTTGAATTTTCATGACATTCCAATTGCTGGTCACCAAGGTTTTTTCAAGACCTATAGGCAGATCCGAGAAAGGTTTTCTTGGAAAGGTTTGAAGAGGGAGGTTCAACGCTACATTCAGGAATGTCCTGTTTGTCAAACAAATAAAAATGAGCATACATTGCCAGCCGGGTTGCTGCAACCACTTTCAATTCCCAATCAAAAATGGGAAAGCATTTCAATGGATTTCATCACTGGATTGCCCAAGGCCCAAGGGAAGGATTGCATTCATTAGTAGTTAATGATTAATGAGTTTGCTCATTTCTTTGCCATTACGGTACTTTTATGACCCAAATTTGCAGATTTGTTTCGAGAAGTGTTTGGAAGCTTCATGGGTTTGCCAAAGAATATTGTAAGTGATAGGGACAGCAAGTTCCTAAGTACCTTTTGGCAAGAAGTTTTCAGAATGAGTGGTACTGTGCTCACTCCAAGCACGAGTTATCACCCCCAAACTGATGGGCAGACAGAAGTAGTGAACAAGTGGTTGGAAGGCTACTTGAGAAATTATGTGTCAGAACAGCAGAAAGCTTGGGTTAAGTGGCTGCATATAGGCAAGTACTGCTACAACTCTACTTTTCATATGTCAATCAAAATGTCTCCTTTCTTGGCACTTTATGGGTATGAAGCACCCAGCTTTGCAGATTTGGTGTTTGGTGACAGCAAAGCACCTTTAGCCAAGGATTTGTTGCAGCATAGTCAAGACATAATGAGATCCTTGAAGGATAATTTGCAGATTGCACAAAATCAGCAGAAGTTGTATATGCGTCGGGGCTGAATAAGCGTTCTTTTTGAGGTTGGGGATACAGATCTATCTCCGTTTACCTTATAGACAGCCTACTCTCAAGAAGAGTGGTAGAAGCTTGAAACCTAAACTTCTAACTAGACCCATTTAAGGTCCATCCCGAAAGGTTGGGAGCTGTACCTTATGAATTAGAGCTACCTTGAGGATAGCTGAGTGCATAGCGTCTTCCGTGTCTACGCCTCAAGAGGCACTTGGACATAATGTGGATTTACTTCTTCCTGGTTACCACGTTGGGGCCCGAAGAAAGGCCAGGTTGGTTACAGTTCCCAGGAGATACTTGAAGTCGAGAGAAGCGTCCCTTGAGAATAGAACTATGAGAGAATGTTGGTAAAAGTGGGAAGAACACGCCTATGGAGGATGCGACTTGGGAAAATGATGAATATTGCGGCATCTAGTTTCACGGTGCTTGAGGACAAGCAATCTTGGGAGAAAGCCGGGTATGTGTCCCCTTTCCAAGCCTGACATTTCCAGTGACCGTTAGCCTTTCGTTGGGAACCCGAAGGCTAGTCGGAAGTTAAAATTAGGGTTTCCTAATTTTGAGGAGGTCATTGCTCAGAGATGGTGGATTAAATGGTAGATTCCTTCTGGGTTTTCAGAGGGCTTCGCAGTGGTGTGATCATCTCAGCATTCAGAGCACTTTTTGGAATTTACTATTTTTAGTAAATTCTATTTTTGGCAGTTTTCCAGATGAGTTCAGCTCGGTTGACTTACTGCTTCAGTTGGTCAGATGTCTGGTTCAGTATTGGCTTCAGGGCATCTTCTGAGGGATAAGATAAGTCATTTAATTAAAGGGTCACGTTTAAATGTTATAATTTAACGTTGACCATGGGCCTAGATTAATGACTTAAAGATGTTTTAAAAAGGGGGTTTTTGAGGGTGGCGCCTCATTAAAAGATTATTTTAATTATTGTCAAAAGTCAAGCAAGCTTATGTTGGGCGCACTTTTCAAAGCTTGGCATTTAATTAAAATATCATGTATTAAACATTGAAGGAGAAAGTACGCCCTCTTGAAGAGATTAGGGTTTTGACTTGAAAGTGACTTTAGGGTTACGAGAAGTCAAATGGAAAAATTATAAAAGGAAGGAGTTGAGCATCATTTCATCATCTTGGAAAAATACACCGTTATGCTGCCGGATTGACTCTGGATCACTTCGAGGAATGAAGACCTCCTAGTATTGGGCATCTCTTCTCGTTTGTAAGACAACGACTAGTGATGATTGTTAGTCTAGTTGTGAGTACTTTGGAGTTCGTGCATTGTAATCAGCTTTCATCTGTTTAGGATCAGATTTGGCATGTTAGAGATTTCTGTTTTCTGTATTTTGCTTTAGCAGATTTGTGTGTTCATTTATAAATCAAAAAAGACAAAACATTTCATTGTGGGTATTGGTTATTTCCATTCCTTTAGGCTAGGCGCCCTCATGTGTCAATTTGTAGATTTTTCTTTGAAGAATCTGATTTAATAAAGCAAATCGCCTTTCTCAGCTGTAGCCGTACCTTTTCTGTTTCTTGGGATTTGTGCATTAAAAATCTGTTGCATTCTAAGCCAGCTTTTGGGTCTTGATTTGAGCGCCCCCTTCCTATTAGTCATTTGCATTTGATATCAAGCTTTTTGAAGGAGAAACGAGGAAGTTCCGAGCATTTTATTGGATTCTATGATGCTGGTTATAAATTGAAAGTGCAGGTCTGTGACAGCAGTTTGAAGAAAATCTGCAACTCCTCTATTGATCGAGGTGATAAGTTCTCTAAGAGCATTGAGAAGACTTCAGTGAAGATTGCCCGAGTCTGGCGAACGAGGTTGGGTCTATTCATTGTCATTTTCAATTGATCTTTACATTCAGCAATGCAAGTCATGAATATTGTATAATTCCTTCCTTATGATGATTCGTATTGTAAGCAAGATTTCACTTTAAGATTGTAAGCTGGCAGTAGTACTGACAGCCGTTAAGTTCTTGCTTATCAGTGTAATAGTCTTCTTACTATCAGCATTAGTTGTAATAGTTATAGCTCCGCCCTATGGTAGCTACTTTCCCGTCTTGGGTCAGCAAGCACATTCTGGGTGTTGAGTAGTTTCAGTATTCAGCATTTCCTTCAAGTTTGCTTTCAGTATTAGTTTTGAAATAGTATAACTCCGCCCTATGGTAGCTACTTCCCATTCTGGGTGAGCAAGCACATTCTGGGTGTTGAGTAGTTTCATTATTCAGTATTTCATTTCAAGCTTTGCTTTCTGTAATCACTCCGTCATATGGTCGCCCCTCACTCCACCTTGGATTGGGTAGCACATACTTGACGTTGAGTTCCCTTCTGTATCTTGAGTTTACTTTCTTGCACGTTTCGGTTTATCCATCTAACCTTAACGGGTGCACTTGCTTGAATGTTGTAATCTGTTAATTGAAAAAACGGAAAAATTTGGCTCGGTATATTTCATCCTTCCACCTCTACCTCCTCATGAGTCAGCCTCCTGGCGAACAATGCATCCAATGTGTTGAGGATGCCCTCGTGAATATTTCTCATCGCCTTCTTGATTTTGGAAGATTCCGTAGCTTGCCGTGTCAAAGAAGCCCTTCCCAGTGAATGCAGCCGAATGCCATCCAAAGAAATCATACCTGTCTCCAGCTTGGATCACTCCTTCATTTATCAAAGTCTGTGTAGGCACACGCATCAGAACAGCAAGGCGAGGAATAGTCTTGTCTTGGAAAATATGGGTGTCACCCCAAGCTTGCTCAACACCATCTAAGCGTGAAAGGATACTAGATGCACTTCGAAAAGAGGAGACAAGGTCAGCCATGAATTTCTCCGCCTCACTGTGAACACTGCTTATCCATTTATCTCCCTCTCGGACAACCCTCTTCACTTCTTCAAGCCCACTGATTGGTTCTCGTGGCAACTCCGGTGGAAGCTCTACTGCTAGGGTTCTCCTGAGCACCCGGATGTGCTAGATGTTGCACATATTCAACCAATGCCTTGTGCTCTTTCTTCAATCTCTTATACTTTCCCTCCTTTTTCACTAGCCTGTCCCTCAACGCTTGGAATCAGCTTTCAGCTTCTTCAACCACTTGCACTCCAGAAGGACGTCCCAAATCAATTGTGGTGACGGTGTAATTCTCTGGCATTGCGTCACTCAAATCATGATCCTCCCTTGGAACAGCAATATGGAGGGTGCGTGAACCAGCCTGATTAGTCTCCATTTTCGAATACTTTCTCGCCCTCTTCCTTTTTGGTGACTTACTTGTTCTATTTAGAAGCTCCTCCATTTCAATTGCCAGATCAGCATCATCTTGATCTCTCCTTATTGCATGTGAGAGCCAATTACGCTGAACGTCGTAAACAATAAGGGGCTGCTCTTCAGTTGCCTCCACTTCACGAACCTCCTCTCGAGCAGTATTCTGTTGAGGCTCAATTATCTCAATGTGTTGATCACTTTCCTCATGAGCTCCAACCCTTGACTCTATGACGTCTTCCTCCTCGAAAGCTGTCTCAAGCGCATAGTCAAAGTGAGTATTTGTTTCTGTCTCTTCCCCTTCATCTGGTTGATTGGCACCTTCAGGAACGTTAGCACTCTGACTGTCCATTTCTCTAGGCATTGGCTGGTTAACTTCTCCAACCTCTGGTACTTCATTCCTTCGAACCCTTTGATCCGCAAACAGTGAGACTTCGCGCACGCTGGAGGAATGGCTCACCAACTGAGTAGATGATGTATCCTCCGATCCTTGAGGTTCCGGCTGAATAGGCTCTTCCGGCTGTGGTGGCTCCACAGCCTGGGCAGTTTGTTTCTTCCTCTTTGCCAACACCGGTGGCCTTCTATCACCCATGAGGTCGTATGTGAGGGCAACTGACCTTCTCCTCAATCTGTGAACGCGCTCCTCTACCCAAGTCCTTGTAAAAGTCAAGACGCGAATAGACAAGGTGTCTAAGTCCGTAATCTCCGGCTCAGCCCAATCTGGAGGTGGGATCAGAGTGTTCTTTATCGATTCATAATCTGGATGAATAAGCCTGGTATCTTCTTCAACTTGATCCGGCACTGGGACCACTTCACATTCTCTGATTAATTTAAGAGGCAACCTGGAGAACGTTCTTTTTCTAATTTCAGCTTCGTCTCCAACATTCGCCCAAAAATCTTCCAAGTGAGCCCTATGCCTGTACTCCTCTCCCTGCACTGTTCCAATCTTTCCTCGTGGATCAAAATCCTGTCGGCTGGTATGGAGAGTTAACTGATAGAACCGCAACTCATCCTATGCCTCCTTGGCTGCCTGTAGAGAAGGGCATTCCTCAAGTGAGTTTCCTAAAACAATGGGAAAGTGTAAGCCTCCCTTCTTCTTCCTTCTTATAATTTTGTCGTAGGCTACAAGTTGCCTAGACAGCTCAAGCATTATCATTCTGTTCGTGGGGTACCTCGGTAGTCGGTAGGCGTATGAACTGTACCCCGGCAGCCTTAAATAGGTGAACTTTGGGAATTGGACGAACCAAAACCCATACTCTTCTATCAACATTTGCGCCTCTTCAGATATCCTCTGTTCCAGTCTCCGTTGAAGGGTCCTCGTGATGTACATGGTGAAAGCGTCATTCACCCTCTTGAAGTCAGCGGTGCGTGTGAGATGTAATTGCCTACAAGATTCATGAATCTTGAACTGGTTAAAACCGCACCCAATCGGCTCTTGGTATGCCAACCCTCTGTACTTAGTCATCCGAGCAAGCATGTAGATGACATACGAACTCATGTAGAATGTTTTTGTTCTCCTTATATTCTGAAACTGCTCATCAATGTTGTCGCTGATCATCTGAGCCCAATTTACTTCCACCTTCCCTTCGAGCACCACGCTGATGTAAAAGAACATCCATGGTTCGAACACATATGATTGTGGGCTGCTGTTAACTCGACTGAGCAACATGATTATATCACAGTATTCCTGCTTCAGCTCCTCTAAAATTATTTGCTTCGGCAGCCTAGCGGCAGGAGGCTTTGGCTTTCTCATCCAGGTGGTGTTGATTCTCTTCATGCACTTCTCGAAAGATGTGGCATACATCTTATCATCTTTTGCCTTGGACTTGTGTAACATTTTATCTGTGGGAAGAATCCCGAATGCCTCGCCAATTGCATCAGGTTCAAGGTTGGCCAACAAAACGCCATCCAGAGAAACAATCGTCCGATGGTCTGAATTGTAGAAGTTTGCGCACTCCATAATCAGCTTCGGGCATCGAACTGCTGGTTGGAACCCGGCTGCTGCATATAAACCGCTCCTCAGAATGTTCTGCGATGCTTCCGTCGGAAGATTGCCACCTTGCCCATATATCCTTCGCATGAAGGCTTCGAGGTTGAAGGACCCAAGGTTGGTATCAGTCACATTCCCAAACTTTGACACGATCTTAGACTCCGGAATGAAAGATTTCTTCAAGCTTTTGATGATCGCCTGCCTGGAGGCGTTTTCTTTGACAGCTTCATTATTTCCTGCCTTAGCTCCAGCTTTGCTCGTTCCAACAACATTAGCTTTTCGCCCTTCAGCCATCTGCAAAACGAAAAGCAAACATTACACTTCAAACTTTTTAAAATAAAAATCACGAGAGACGGCTGGCGAATGAAGTTGGCTGCAAAAGTAAATAGCTTCAGCAGTATAACTCCGACTTCAAACTTCGATAGATTTAAACTCTGAGAATATAAAACTCCGAACTCCAACAATTTGCAGCCAAAGGAATTTTCAGCTCTTCAGAAGAAATCAACTTCACAGCGTCAACCTCGGAAAATACTTCAAGTTTCAGTAACTTTCAACAATTTTAAAACAGTAACTTCGAAAGTTATAAATCAGCAACTTCGAAGATTTTAAATCAGTAAGTTCGAAAGTTTCAAATCAGCAAGTTTCAATAATTTCAAATCAACACTTCGAAAGTTATAAGTCAGCAATTTCGAAAGTTTCAACAATCTCTACTTCTAATTTGATTCTAAACATTTAGCAACTTCAGAAAATTTAAATCTTCAAGCTCAAGCAATTTCGACTTCCAGCATTCGGTGAAATAATTAAACGATTTCAGCCTTCAACAACTTTCGATTTCGAAAAACACTTCAACTTTCAGCAACTTTGAAAATATTAAATCTCAGCAACTTTAAATACTTACCTTCAGCAACTTGAAGAAATAAAAATTCTCAACCTTGGCAGCTTATACTTCAGATTTTGTTTCGAATCTCAGCAACTTTGCAACTTTAAATCTTAGCAACTCAGAAAATCAATTTCCAGCAACTTCGACTTCAGAGAAATAAGTCGACTTCAGCAATTAAATCAGCCTCACAACTCCTTGAAAAATCGAATTTAACACCTCCCACACTTTCAGCAACTCTCAACTTCGAATATTACTCACAGCTCAACAATTACTCTCAACTCTCCAGCATAAATCTCAGCTTCGAATTTTGTGAGATAAAAATGAAAATCCTCGAAGTTTTTATAACCAAAAGCTGGTGCTAATTTTAGCAGATGCCATTAATTCTCTTCATCATGACTTAGACGTTTTGCTAAATTTAAAAGAGAATATTCCAATCGTCTTACAGTCGTCATGGCAATTTGCTATTTAGGGAGATTCTTTCCTCGATTTAAATTTAAAACTTCCCTCCCGACTGCCAGTCACTTCCAGCTAACTGAAGTAATTTCGAGAAAAATCATTTTACTTCGATTTAAAACAATCTCACCGCTTTTTAAAATGGCATATCTAATTTATTAAAATTTAATTCAAATGCCATTTAATTTATTCACCAGCGTCTGTGAAAATTCGATGTCAGCACTTTAAAATGGCTAGGCGTAATTTATTTTCCATCCATAATTAATCCAAAACAAATTCCCCACGATTAAAATCATCCGAATTTTAAAATTTTATGGGTCCAAATTAAAGGGGGAATTTTAAATTTGACTTAGGAAAATAATTAAATTAATTAAATTAATTAATTTATCTGACTTAGGCAAATTTTCGAGTTAATTGCCTAAATGAATTTCTCCATACTTTTAATTTTATTTTATCCCCATTTTGATTTTTAAGAAAATCGCGCCTTAGTCGGATATTAAGGTACTCTTTTCTCTTGGCGCGCTTGTCTCTTAGTTGAGCCTTCATTTTAAAGAAACATGATCATGGGTTGAACTTTCATTTTTGAGGCGCATAGAAGGCATTCATTCTTTTACTCCTCTTGAATGCGCCAATCAATACTATGCATTTTTATTTCACCTTGAACGGCGCCTTTTACCCTTCTCAAAGTTTGGTATAAAATTAGATAATGCTTTCGCTTTAGGTTTGCCATGAAGATAGATAATTTTTTAACTTCGAGCCCTCTAGCCTTAGAGCATTTAGGCGATGAGCGATTTGGCTTGCCATTCCTTAAGAAATATTTTCAAAGGTTTGAAGCATAAACTCTAGTCACAGAAGCATATCATCGATGAAGCTTTCGTTTCGCCTTATTTAGACGTATTTCCATTCTATCTCTAGCTTGGGTGCATTGGATATCTCACACTTCAAGTTTGAACACTTAGCATTTCTTCATCCTCACCTATGGCGCATATGCAAGGGTCGGCTTAAAATTTTTATCACTTAAAACATTTTCCAACCTCTTCCTAGCCAGGCGCATATAAGCTTCTCCAAGTCCGGTAAATCTTGAATGAACTTTTAATTCGAAAGACTTAGAGAATTTTAAAACTCCAACTTTCAAGGCGCAGATCAAAGTTGAGATTCAAATTTCAACACTTAATGAAATTTCATCCCCCAAGTTCAAGGGCGAATATAGCAGGAGTAACTCTCAATTCAACGCCTTAGAATAATTTCATTCTTTTCTCTTAGAGTAGAACCAAATTAGATGTGGTGGTTTCATTTGTAACACTTAACAGACAAGGGCGCATATAAGAGTACGTGCTTTCATTTTAAGGACTTAGTCAAATTTTAGATCTCCAAGCTCAAGGGCGCATTTGCAAGGGGCTGGTTTTTAATTTCAACGCTTAGAGAATTTTCAATACCTTCTTCTTCCAGGTGCATTTAGGTGGGTGAGTTTCCACTTGGGGCGCATTCAATAGACTGAGCTTTCATTTTCAATACTCTCCCTCATTCTTCTAACTTGGGCGCAAATCACAGGGTAGACTTTCAATTTTAACGCCTTAGTCAAAAATCC
>VDFB02183784.1:0-14450 GCA_007258455.2 Sequoia sempervirens
ATATATTTATATATATAAATATATATATATTTTCGACATTACCATCGTAATGTATATATATATATATATTTATATATATGCATATATTCCCTTAATATATATTTATATATTTTATACCTTATAAAATATATAAATATATATATATATATATATATTTACACATGTATTTATGTATCTATGTATATATCATAAAATATAATTACTCCATTGATATATACATATATACATACATATATATGTAAATTTCCTAGACAATAATATTAAAATATTATTTTCACCACAGATATTAGGCGGGGTGCGTATGCATATACATGTGTATAACCATATATACTCTTGTGTATACGTATGTATGTGTATATACATGTTGACACTTATGTATGAGCATATCCATCTGCTTAACGTATGTATGTATCGATATGTTTATACATATAGATACGTGTACACAATGTATACATGTGTATATGTACCCACTCAACCTTAAACCTATATCTTTCACATTTTCCATACAAGGGTCATAGCATAGTAAGTCAAATAAATAAGTAATCATCACTTACAAAGCACAAGGAAGTAAACATAACTCCAAAAGCCTAAGGATGACTTATCTAGACCAACATAATTGACTTGGTTTCTCAGAACCTATATTGACGTGTGTGTATGCTCAATTGGTACTCGCTACTGTTTACCCGACCAAGCTCCTCCCCGAGTGATATCTCTCCTCTCCCTGGAGGAATGATCCTCTTTTCTGCACATTATGACACGACAACGGAAGTCATATGCTCAAAACAAAGTAGTATACATAAAACATCTCAAAATTTAGAATAAACAATATTCCATAACTTACATGCAACATTTATTCAAGAATTACATCAATAGAAGTATCAGACAAATGAGACAATCATTTAAATAGGACACATTCATTTGATAACAAGAACAACGTGTTTTATTCATCTAAAAGATTCAATCATTACAATGCATTTCCCTATGCAATAGTAGCTATACAATCGGGGTGTAACATACTCCCCCCCTTATGATTCATTGTTCCCGATGAACTAAGGTATTATTCAAAAGCATAATAACATGACTACATTTATTCTACATTCTTGAAAGTTTCAAGAATGTTTGATCGGTGTAATGGACATCACTTTGTCCATCACTCATGGCAGTGTGTTTCCTCTGCTAAAACATGGCTTTTTGAGTAGGTAGTGAGTTGCCATGCTGGGTACCAGAAGTTTTGTTAGGGCATTCATTTGCATAATGATTGCCTTTACAAATAAAGCATCCTGCTCTTGGTCCTCTTTTCTCCATGATTTCCCCAGTCTCATTAACACCTTCACTAGCTCTGCTAGTGTCATCATATCTTAAGTTGTCTCTTTTCCAATCCCTTTTGAATTCCTTTTCATTGAAGCGAGATCTCTTCCCCTTTTTCTTTGCTGCATCTTGCGTAAATTCTTCCTTCTTGGGAGCAATCTTATCGGGGACTTCAGTATCCTTCTTTTGTTCTTCTCCTTCACACTTATTGGAGTCTGCCTTAAGCTTTTGTTCCTGCTTTATGGATTTTTCATACACAAGGTCCATTGTAGTCAGACCATGCATATCAACTTCACCTCCAATATTTCTGTTGAGCCCCAAGATGAATTTCCTGATCCGGAATCGTTCATCTTTATGATAGATAGGAACATATCTAAGAAGTCGAGTAAACTTCTCCCAGTACTTGTTGACTGACATGGTCCCTTGCCTCAATTCTTGAAAGTCAGAGAGTTTTGGTCATAATAAAGCTGTGGAAACCAACACTTGCGGAAGATTTCAACGAACTCTTCCCAAGTCAACTTCCAGAAACTTATGTCTAGTTCAAGCTTTTTGTTTATCCACCAATTAGAGGCTTCCCCTGCTAATTGGTATGCTCCCCACTCTGCCTTTGTTACTTCATCGTAGTTCCTTATTTCAAAATATTTTTCCATCTGGACCAACCAGATTTCTGCTTCATCGCCTCCTGCACTGCCATCGAACTTTGGCGGTATTATCTTTTTCATGTCACGAGAAAGCTGAGTAGAAATTATCTTCTTGTTTCTTTCAGCAGAGTTGGTTGGCGACTTTTCTTTCTCATGATTGTGGTTGTCACCATGTCCATGAGACGAACTTTCAGCTTTCGTGTTATTTATGGTTATTTCCTTCTCCAACTTGTCTTTCGCTCTTTCATTCTCCAAACTGGTTAATCTTGCCAAAATCAAGTCGAGTGTTGCTTCTACCCTGGTGGTTCTCTGTTCATCTTCACGACTTGTACTAGGAATATTTCTCGTCCTCTCATACACTTTCACCATAATTTAAAAGATTGACTTAAACTTGAATGTTTAATACAAGTTAGCCTAATTAAACTTTTAACTATCTTTTGGAAAACATAAAAGCATACATTCACAAGATTTTCATGCAAATTTTGGTTTACCATTTTCGCTTATTGACTATAATAATATATTGCACATTCGCTCAACTGAATGTTTCAAAGTATGATTATGGTTTACGCAACCCTATCATTATTTGCTAAACTGAAATACCCTTTCAGGATTACTAAGCAACTACTTGTCCACAATATGTTATTTAAGATCTAAATCCTGTAAGTCAAGTTTTCCAAAAAACGTTGATTACTTTGATGAGTTTATCCACTTAGAACATTATGTTAGTTCTACTAACATAATCAGATTGATCTGTCTTATGTTCTACCATTTTCCTTTGGAATCTTAAGAGAGTATGTATGTGCTACCAATGATGACATCCGGTCTTCATTTCCTAGTATACTAGACATTATCTTGCCACATTCCGTCTAAGTCTAGTGTAATATGGACCCTTTTGGGAAAAGGCACCCTAGTTTTTGAGGCATCAGACTTAGTTTTTAGCTCTCACAGCTCCCAACAACATGTCATTAGACTTGTTCCAGCTATACAGTGGATGTGTCAGTACAACTCTAGGATCAACCAGGCATTCGGAAACCAGAGTTCAACAGAGGTTGTGGTGACGTTTTCAAGCAACTACAAAGTAGGAGCTTAGCTAAAAATCTCAAGTTTTGAAGGAAGGTGCCTAGAAAGTCAAAGTTTGACTTTTTGAAATTGGAGTGCATATTGTAGCCGCCCTAGAAAGGTGGAAGTCAGTTAACTGAACTAAATAATATTAAATCTTTAGTTTCAAGCATCAGTTTTTGCTTGCAAAGGCGTATTTCTTCATTATTTTAAAGTGGCGCCTATTTTAAGACTCAGTGTCAGTTTTTGTTAACAAAGTGTGGTCCAATGAGATAATTGCATCCTAAATATAGGGTTTTTGCCTGCATGTGATGCCTAAACCCTCAATAATTCTTTAAATATGCATTTAGGCGTCCATAATTCTCACAACAGGTTGAGTGCAAACACATATTTCTTCGTGCAAGCAAGATTTGAAGGCGCCATAGGGGTTATTTTTTAGAGTTCTTTGTAGATACAGGTCCAGATTATTCAGCAGACTTCATTCAAGGATAGGCAGAGGCAAAATATAACTTCTATTTTCTTTCTCTTATTTCTTCTATCATTGTCTTAGGTTTTCTCTTGCATGTCCAAGTATACAATAGTATTTCATAGTTCTGATCATTTGGGTGTGTTGTGCATGACATTCTCTACAAAACCCATGTGTTAGAATTTTTCAAGAAAAATTGCCTCATAGCTTCACTTTTTTCTGGAAATTCCTTTGCATGGTGGAGAAAAGTCAATATTTTGAAAAACGAAGGATCTGGGTTGGCTTAGAATCATCTTCTGCACAAAAACCCATATTCCAGAATTTTTCGGTAAAAATTGCCACTGCAGTGTCTATTGCCCCTTGTTGCTTTTTTTTGAAAAGTCTTTGCATGTCAAGATAAATGACGTTTTTTCGAATTTCTGACGTTGTGGGTTTGCTTAGAATTATTTTCCGCACAAAACCCACGTTGCAGAATATTTTGTGAAAATTGCCCCCCGACAGGTTATATTTAGCCTCATCAGGGGCCATTTTAGCTTTCCGGAGAAAGTTGTCAGAACATAGCTATGTTTACAGTCAACAGGCGAGTTTTTCAAAATACAGTTCACACAGACTGAATTCAAGACCAAATCTTTCTTAATTCATGATTTCATCATAACGACTGACACAAACTTGCATTAGGTGGATCCGAAAGTTGACTTGAATGCTTCAGAAATGAACTAGATCACACTTCAAAACATTGAGGAATCCGGATTGCTAGAGGCGGCTTCACTTCCCATCACAGTACAGTGTATAGAATTCGTAATGTCTTGTGTAAAGCATTACAATTCTACTACTCGAGAAATTCAATCAGTTGATGGATGAGTGATTTGCAGTATCAAGCCCAGTGACACTGAGAAGTGCTTTGGTATTCCTCAGAATCCGAATAGTTTGGTCATTACCATTGATCAGTGTGAGAAGGCATTTAATGCTGATAAGGACAAATGTCAAAGTAAAATGGTAGAAAGGTGGCTAAAACAGAAGAAAGTTAACTTGCCAAAGAATGTGGGTTGTGGAGAGTTCAAAGATGAGTACACGATTTTGATTACCCTTCTTAATCATGTTTCTAGTTAGCAGATGCCAATAAATTCCAGCCTTGGATGTATTAAATCATGGCTCAGATCATTTACAGAAGGGAGCATTATGATTGGGCCTCTTTGATCAGCGACGTTCTCCACAGACAAATGACCGACTTCTTGGTTGCTCACGAGTTTCGCATGTGCTCGTACCTTGTGTATCTAATTGCCTTCTAGGGCTAGTTTAGAGGGTTGAATACTGTGGGAATTCTCAGTGTACAAAAAGTTCATCAATATTACGAATAGCTTGAGTTCACACGGTTCGAGCGACACTACAAGCTTGTGCATGAAGAATTTTTGACGTACACAATGAGAAACTTGGACCAGGAGCTACATGTACGTATCTCAATGGAAGCTGGAGCAGCAATGGTAGAATGGGCAGATTGGTTTATTCAGTTCCCCACCTATACCTAAATCCGCATCTATGGATATGCAGGTCATCTAGCCATGCTACCTGTTGGTGTACGTTTTATCATCCACTGAACACATAGAATAAAATGTCCAAAGACACTCTATCCTCTCTTGAAAAACCACCGCGTATGCTAAGATTGCGAGAAGATCATATGGCGATTCCAAGGTTTCTTTTGCCAAGTCTTGACGTGTGGATAAGCTCAATGGGCGTTGTGATTTGTTGGTAATACACAAAGGGACTTACGTTAAAGAAATTTTCACAAGTGACTTAGGCGGATTTATCATTAAAGGCTTTTCAATTAGGACTTCAATTTGGATCTCAAAAAATAACAAAAGATAAGGGTTTGGGGGATCTATTCTACGCCTAAGAATTTAAGAGACAGTAAAGATCCGGTGAAAGGAATAACCGCACTTTGTTTCGCCTCCCTAGGACAACTTACGCAAAGTGGGTGCAATCTTCAAGGGGTGTGATAATGATTTTCAAGCCTCAAATGAGACTGAAGTTAAGCTTCCACAATTACAAGCTCAGGCTAACTTTACGCATCAAATGCAAACCATCCATTTGAAGAAAGTATGAGCAATATTTCAACATTGAATCTATACGATCAATCTCTCATTCACTTAACCAATGTTTAAAGCAAATTGTAATGTCCGTTTTAGCACTTCACTTTTCGGTGATTGATAGCCTATTCTAGTGTCTTGTCGGCCCGGTCGGTGGCGAGAATTAGGGTTTCCGACTGCTTGATGGGTTCTCTTGAAGATTCAGGGTTTTGCTTGTTGGAGTTTGGGTGTTTGGATTCTGGATTCCTTCTGGGTTTTCAGAGAGCTTCGCAGAGGTATGGCTTGCAACTGCGTCGGGCAACCTTTCCGAACTTACTATTTTTAGTAAGTTATGACGGTTACATCTTGAAGTTTGGGATTTTGGATTGCGGACTCTTTTTGGGTTTTCAGAAAGCTTCGCAATGGTGTCGCATGCATTGCATTCCGAGCAACTTCTTGAATTTACTATTTTTAGTAAATTCTATTTTTAGCAGTGGTCCAGTCAGCATTAGCTCAGCAGGCTTTCCTCTTCTGGCAATTCAGTTGGTAATATTGTTTTGGCCTTTTGATGCATTTTCTGGAGAGATAAGTATTTTAATTAAAATAATGTTATATTATAACGTTATAACCCCTTGGCCTAGCTGTATAACTTTAAGTTATTTTAAAAAGGGGGACTTTGAGGGTGGTCATCTCATGGGGAAATATTTTAATATTTCTAAAGTGAATAATTGCTTAAGAGAAATTGGACGCCAACCTTTGGAGAAGAATATGTTTTATTTTAAAGTGATTTTATCACTAAAGAAAAGGTACGCCCTTTTGAGGAAGCAGCCAAGTCAAAGTCAAAAACCTAAAAAGGTCTTGAAGTGGGGCGCACCTTCTAGAAGTTTCTTGAGATTCTCTCAAAAGGTCTATATAAGGAGGCAGTTGCTCTTCATTTTATTATCTTTTGTCTACTACATCGTTATGTTGCTGGATTGACTTCAGGCACTCGCTTCGAGGAAAGCACACCTCCTAGCATTGGCTCATCTTCTTGCTTGAAAGACAGCAACTAGTTGAGAGGTTAGCTTGTTATTGGTAGTTTTGCATTGTAGTTGAGTTCTATTGCATTTAGTGATGATGTTCAAGCATTTTGTCATGTTTTAGTGTTGCTGATGTTGCATTGCTGTAGGCATGTTTTGCTCATAATTCAAAAATACAAAAAGATTTCATTGTGGGTATTGCATATTTCCATTAGTCTTGCTTGGGCGCCAATTATTGTAAAGTTTTGTGATTTTTAATCAAGTGTTGGAATTTTAAGAAGAAATCGCCCTCCTCTAGGGGCCGTACCATTGTACCTTCATTGGGAATTGAGCAGAAATTAAATATCAGTGTTTTGGGGTTGTTTTGTGTCTTGAACTTGGGCGCCATCATCTTAGTTGTCATTTGCATCTATTTACTTGCATTTTGAATGAGTGGTGTGAGGTTTGTGAGCATATTTTGGTGTTACAGTGTTGCTGATAACAGAAAAACAGTCCTTACTCTGTCATAACAGCGAGCTTAAATTAATCTTTTGAGTTAATTGGAAGGGAAGCTATTGAGAAGACCTGAAGCTATCATTCTATATTGATGTAATGTTGAAGACTCTCTTATATTATGCTTAACTGATGAATTTTCTGATATTGTAAGCTGTACAGTAGTACTGTCAGCATCTTTTAACATTTCCGCAATTTCTTTATGTTTGTACTGCCCACTGAACAAGTGGAAGAGGCTGGCTTGCCGCCTATTTCTGTTTTGCATTGTAATTTCCTAAAGTCTCCGCCATATGGTCGCCTCATATTCGTCACGGATTGAGTAGCACATACTTGGTGTCGAGCTAATTTTCAGTATTGCATTAGATAGGGATCCTCTGACCGAATGCTCGTCGTTCACCGGCGCATCTCGTGGTTAGAGTTCTTATTCAGCATTTTCCTTTGAGATCCTCTGACCAATGCTCACACCTTGCCCACATCGGGATCCTGGTGTACATTCTGGTTAGAGTTACTTTCCGCATCGTTTTGGGTTTCTGCTAACCTTAACGGGTGCGTGTTGCATTGTAATCATTTGTGAAAATTCAAAAAAATTTGGTCCGGCTCATTACACAAATTCTCAAACTTAATTCTAACTCTAATCTATGGTAGAAGAAGATATGCAACCTTGCTTACTACTTGACAATAAAAGTTGTTCAAAGCAAATCATGCATAAGAGCTTTTATTATCGGAAATAGTCTCAATGCAACAATTTCATATACTGTCTCCACACAAATGAAAGTGAGAGATCACCAGTTTAAATAGAGTTTCAAAAATCAAATGAAGGGCCGAGATTAAAACAATATCAACGGCCAAGATTAATACAACCCAACCCTAATTAGGGTTGCCCAAAATAACATCAGTTATCAATCAGTAAACAATCAGTAACAGGCAGTGAAGTGGCAGTTGGAGCTATCATCAAGGAGAGGCGTCCCTATCTTCTTGGGCAGCATTGTGCTCGATGAATCTGGACACAGACCGTGACAACCTCCTCCATCGTGACGGGCGGCAACATGCTAATCCGAAATTCAAGTCCATCCAAGTCCTCAGCACATGCGGTGAAGGTGCTTTCCAATCCGCCTCCTGTCTCACAAAATCATTCCGGATGGCCAAGAGATTTGCCACTTTCGCGAAAATCTGTCTCAGAATTGGTGCAATAGCCAGAAGAAAACCTCCTGAACCTTACGTTTCAACCTCTCCAGCTGCATGTCGTTTTCCTGGACAATCTCACGGTCAAACACATCTGCAGCTGTCATATAAATTTTCTCCCGGATTTCTTTGACTTGCTTTTCAACTCTGAACCCATCCGCTTTCGCCCTCTCCAGAATCTCTCTCCGTATAGTCACTGCCCAAAACCAATGGTGAAAATCATATGCTGCTCCTGCAGCAATCACCTTTCTTTCAACTAACTCTTCCCTTGGAATGCCCTTCAGGACCTTGAGGCATGGAATAAGCCTCTCCTGAATATCTGGAAGGTTGTCCCAAGTTTCTGCCATATCAACAAGTCTGGAAAGAAAAGAAGAAGTTTTCCCATAGGCAAGTGCCAATTTCTCCATGAACGAGGCTGCCTCCGTGCCCTCGCTTATCATCCATTCCTAAGCCTCCTTGGCTGTGACCATCCCTTGCTCTACATCCTTGGCTATTTCCTGTGAGGGATTAAGGAGAGGGGGAGCTACTGCATCACCCTGACTGAGTGGCTGGGTCAGATGCCGTATGTACCCCTTCAGGCGTTCAACTTCCCTTTTATACTCCTTTTTTGCCACTTCTTTTTCCAGTCTCGCCTTGACAGTTGAGACGGAATTATCTAGTTCCTCCACTTCTTGACCTTTTGTGGTTGGGCCAAGATCTATAGTGGTTATGGCGTACTCTTGAGGAGTAATCTCATCTTGTGGCTTGTCCACTGTCGGTATTGCGATGTGTATGGAACGATTGCTTACCTCATCCCGTTGAATGGTGGAAAATTTCTTGGCTGGTTTCTTAATTGCAACCTGTTCCAATCTTGCCAAGAAATCCGCAGTATCATCTTCCTCTTGGGCTTCCTCTGGTGCCTGAATCTTCATCCTTTCTATCAGCCAATCTGGAATGGTAGGCTGCTCAATGCCATCTCCCTCCTGAACGTTCTCTTCATTGGGAACATCCAAGACTCCTCTGAGGGCGGAAATCATTCCCTCTTCGAAGTCATCATCTTGGACTTCCATCTTATTATCTGAACCTAATATTTCTGTGGCCGTATGAGATGAGGGCTCCTCGTCATCCAGCTGAATAGGCTCATTGTTCTCTTCTTGGACTGCAGAAGCTCCAATCATTTCAACCAAGGATTCCTCTGCGGTGGCCACCAGTTCATCAATATTCCGAGACGCCGCGGAGCGAGATGGTTCTCCCCTCTGTCTTTTCTGAACAGGCTCTATACTTGGAACTACTTCCTCTTCTCTCCAATCTCAACCAAATCTTGATGGGATGCGCCAACATTGGAGGAATACGACTCCGTCTCGCTCAGTAAATCATACGTGAGCATTATTCTTTTCTGTCTCATCTCCTGGACATGATGGTCAACCCACCATTGAGAGTACTTGGTCACTGGTCTCATCAAGGTTGCCAAATCTGAGTGCTCAGGCTTTGACCACTTTACAGGAGGAAGAGGTCGACTCTCCTCGAAGCGTGGATGGACATAATTCCCATCGTCCTGCAACTGATTAGGCACCCGACAAAGTTCGATTGCCCTCATAAAGTCTATTGGCATTCTGGACCATAAT
This sequence comes from Sequoia sempervirens, assembly GCA_007258455.2. Taxonomy (NCBI): domain Eukaryota; kingdom Viridiplantae; phylum Streptophyta; class Pinopsida; order Cupressales; family Cupressaceae; genus Sequoia; species Sequoia sempervirens. The sequence continues at coordinate 9,835 of VDFB02183784.1, forward strand.
CTTCTCCTGACCTCATATTCATCAGCGGCGTTCGCCCAAAAGTCCTCTAGCTCCACTCTGTTCTTGTACCTTCTCCCATCCATTGTCCGGATATGATGATGTGGGTCAAAATTGGCCCTGGACTTATAGGCCGTGAATGGGTACCACTGGATTTCCATCCTGGCGCTCTCAGCTGCTTGCGTTGACGGACAAGATTCTAACATATTCCCAATGAAAAATGGGAATGTAACAGTCGCCTTTTTAGTCGGCCTCTGGATGTTCTGGTATTCTTCCAGTTGCCTCAGGACTTCAAACAGGATCATCCGATTTGTCGGATAGATGGGCAACTTATAGGGATTTCCAGTAAATCCCTGGATCCTGACATACGTAAATTTTGGAAACTGGATGAACCAGGATCCGTATTTACTGATCAAACTCTTTGCCTCATGACTCAGCCTTTGATGCACTCCTCCTTGAAGTATTCTGCTAATATACATTAAGAAGGCATCATGCACCCGCCTGAAATGAGATTTCTCCCTTAGCTGGAGTTGTGGGTAGCAATCATAAGGTCTGAGTTCATTTTCTCCATTGCCAACTTTGTCTTTGCAAACTAGTCCTGGGTACTTATATGACCTGGCCAATAAGTAGACAATATACGAGCTCATGTGAAAAGACTTAGTCTCTTCCAAATTGACCAACTGCTTGTGAAGATTGTTACTTATCATTCGAGAGCAGTTGAACATTTTTACGCCGGAAGTGATTTCATCTATGAAGTAATACATCCAATTTTCAAAAAATGCTCCTTGAGGGTTGCCAGCTATTCTGTTCAACATCAAAATGATGTCCCCATAGTCTTCTTTAAAGTCTGTCCGGCGTGGCCTCTTAGGCATCTTCTTTATTGACGTTTTAGGCTTCTCCAGCCATGCCTTGTTAACATTTGTGGCACATAAGTCTGGCTGGCTGTCATATAATCCCTTGGCTTCCTCCCTGGTTTTGTAGGTGGTACGGGAATGTGCTGGGATGCCAAATGTCTCCTGTATGGCTACCTCGCCTAGGTGAGCCAGAATTCTGCCGTTAGGTGCAATGATTTGCCTCTTCTGAGCATCGTAGTGGATAGCACATTCTACCATTAATTCAGCACAGTCCATCGCAGGCAGGAATCCAGCTGCCTGAAAAATCCCATTTCTCACCATTCGTCTGGCAATTCGTGTCGGAAGTCCATCCTGTCCATATACTCTTTTCTTGAACTCTATGAAGTCAACATGTCCCAGATCGGTGTCTGCAAGATTTTTCCACTTTGAATTTATTTTCGACTCTCGCTGTGCACTTTTGCTGGCGAACTTCATTGGCACTTTCTTTGACGATTCTCCCGCCGTGGTCATTAACTTGCAGTCAAAATTACTAACATTAATACAGAGACTTTTAAAAATAATTTATTTTCGTGCCTTGTGTTCGAATATCTTACTTTTAGCTTATTGAATAAATAAACTTCTGCGAAAAAGCAAGTTGAAAGTAAATGATTTTAATTGAAATTTGGCCAGAGCTTAGCCAAGATGAAAAAGACAGAAAGAGAATGGCGAATTTATCCAATTGAACTTCAAACCTCAGGAAAGAACTTCCGGCTGCAGATCAGATTTAAACTTTGAGGATTTAACCAAAAAGTAAGTGACAAAGTGCGCCCCTCTTGCACAAAAATTCGACTTTCAGCAAATAAATCTTTTCCTTCCTCGAGAAAATTCTTCTTCAGCAATGAAAATTACTTCTTCCTCTGAGAAAATTGATCTTGCCTGCAGAAGGATTGATCGCCTTAGAATTTCGAGAGATTAACTTCTCTTCAGCCGTGTCTGTGAAAAATGAGTTGCTGAAACTCATTATAATGCTGAAGAACTTGATTTGTTTTAGCAACTGCCTTCTTCACTCTCGATCTCGATTTGTTTTCTTTTGTTCAAACAGGAAAGTTTCCTTTATTTTTCAAAAAGAATCCATGGCGGTCTTATCTAGGCAAATCTCTTTGATTTTCAAAAATTTGATTTTTGCTTAGATGTTTATCTTTAATTGTCGAATTGTTGAAAAAAAAAAAACACTAAATGTCTAATTAAATTCGATTTTCCAAGTTTTAAATCATTGGCGAATTTAATTTTGCCTATTGGATTTTATTTTTGTCCGGCGCAATTTATTTTCCTCCGACACACGTCTGGCGATTTTAATTTTGTCCAAGGCTTTTAAATTTCTGAGTATTTGGAAATAAATTATTAAAATATTAAAATTTATTTCCAACCCGTTCGTGTTGGACCCATGGCTACTTCGATTTTTCTCCTTTTTTCCTTGGCTAAAAGTTTATTCTCCAAATTTACTTCGATTTTCGTCTAGCCAAGTCAAAATTTTAGCCATTTCATCGACAATTGTTACGCCAGATCCTTATTTTCTCCTGCCATGGAAGACTTTGAATTGTGCTGGGCACATTTTCTTATGCCAAAATCAAATTTTCTCTTGCTCAGACAAATTTCTCTAGGCAAAGTCTGCGTTTGGACGTCTCCCTTAGGCAAAATTCCATGATACTTAGATAAATTTCAACCTCCTTTAGCCAAGGGCGGATTTTCTTGCCTCTTTTCCATGTGTATTTTCCTCTGTATACTTGCCAACTTCATCAATTTTTTCTCTAGACGTCCATACTTAGGCGAATTTTTAATCTTTCTTCTCTCTTATGCTTAGGCGAACTTCATTTTTTCTTTGCCATGTCCCAGGCGGACTTTCCAAGGTCTTTTCCATCTTTCCTCACGGTATGGCGGACTTTCTACTAGGCTTGCCTTTCACACTTAGCCTAAATTCGCACTTCTCCCCTTTAAAACATTAAAATACTTAGTCAAAATTTCAATTTTCCCTCTTTTTAGGCCTCTATACTTAGGCAATTTTCGGATTTTTACCCCAAGGCACCAAACACTTAGCAAAATTTTAATTTTTTTTCCTCTTGTATGCCTAGGCGGACTTCCCAAGTGTTTGGCCAAGTGAAGGGCGGACTTTCCAAGGTCTTTGCCATACTCCTCAAGGCTTGGGCGGACTTTCCACTCATCTTGCCAAAGCTGGGCGGAGTTTGGAAGAGTCTTGCCAAGGCTGGGCGGACTTTAGACCTGCCTTGCTAAGTCCCTCATTTTTAGGGCGGACTTCAAAGACATCTTGCCATGCTTCTTCATTGCTGGGCGGACTTTCTTAAGTCCTTGCCATTCTTTTCTTAGGCATGGCAAACTTCAAGCAAGGCTTGCCATTCTTTGCCACGTCCCACATTTTAAGGGCCAACCTCCTTCATGGCTGAACATGTTCTCTTGAGGGTGAATTTTCCAGACTTAGACAAAATTTTATCACAGAATTTTATGCCCTTTTGGTTGATTTTTTTGGTGACTTTCTCTCAGATTTTGACTGATTTCTCAATGATTTTTCCAGATTCTTCATGCTTTTGGGTTGATTTTCTCAGATCTTTGACTGATTTTTCCATGCTTTTTCTGATTTTTACTTGATTTTTCGATTTTCACCTTGATTTTTCAATGATTTTTGATTTTTTGGTTGATTTTTGGATCTAAAGATGGAAAGTTGACTCGTTGACTAGGGTTGACTTTCTAAAAATAGAAAAAGCAAAATCCCTAAAAAAAATAGGGAACCCCGTTTGGTCCAAAAATGCCAAAAATGAAAAAACGAAAAAGCAAAAAAAGCGGATTCCCTAAAAAATAGGAAGTGTCAGAATTGGCCCAAAGCATAGGCGATCCTCGTCTCTTGGGCCTTCTGAGCACTTCTGTGACATTTAGGCACTGATTCAAGCATGGATTATTGACTTGGCTTGGATGACTCTCAGAAGACTAACTTGAAACTCTCAAAGTTGTGACCTCATGAAACCGTTGCAAGGAGACAAAACCCTAAAAACTAGCAGACTACTGGGGGTCCCCATTTGCGATGGGGCGATTTGTGAAAAGGTCACAACACTACCCCGTTATCCTTCGGATAGGGTGGTTTTCATGGAGTTTCTATGACAGTTGTACGATGTTCACTCACATTTGCACAACAAACGCAAGTTAGTTGCCAATTTTCCATTACAGATGGGCATTTACAGGTGCAAGACAACAGTTGATGCCAAGGTTATGGGCCATGAGTTAGCAAGACTTAATCTTAAGGACCTTGTTGAGAGATGCTCATATGACCCTTGGGGTTATTACTCAACATGCCTTGGAGGTCGCTCTTATCACAAGCCAACAATGGAGGACTACTAGGTCAACTGCGAGGATGAGTTCGAGGTGGTGCGTAGGTGCACCTACAGCAGGTTCACCCTTTCACAGATTTCTATTTTCATGTCAGAGGATGTGGGAGGGTTGTCAGATGATGGGGATGTACTTCCTCCATTTTTCAGAGAACAAGTTGATACGCATCCACTTCCAGCTGTCAACTGGTTTGCCAAGGAGTTCGCATCTGTTAAGGAAAGGTCTAGCAGGAACAACAATATACTCTACTTGGATAGCAAGAAGACGAGGAGGGAAGCTATGCCAAATACAGAGCCAACACTGGTGGATATTTCACTGCCTTCCACGTCAAAGACAAAGCCCAAACAAAAGAAAAGGAGTAATCCTCGTAAAGGGAGCAAAGTGCCTGAGAAT
>VDFB02183785.1:0-24649 GCA_007258455.2 Sequoia sempervirens
AGAATGCAAAATGATATTAAGGGATGTTTAGGTTTTTTGTCCAACCTCCTTACACCCCAGGTTTTTCATCCTAGAGGTGCTACCAACTGTAAAATTTGTTCAAACCTCTTCATGCCCACCAAAAGATCTCCAAATGCCTGTAAATAGGTGCTTCTATGATAGGGCGCATGGGCCCAACAAAGCCGCCTAAATTTGAAATATAAAATTTTGATTTTAATATATTTATTTTATATTTTAATATGTATTAATTAATATATATACATAGTGAGCGATTAAAAACCCTCTAATAAATGATGCGCTAGGGTTGGCCTTATGAGGTATGAGACATGACAATGGGTTGGTGAACTTTTATAAGAGATTCATTAGGAATCTCAATGGTATAAGTGCACCCTTGATTTATTGTACAAGAGGGAAAGCTTTTACTTGGACAAAGGCAGCTGATGTGAGTTTTGAAAAGCTCAAAAGAAAAGTTATAGAAGCTCCAATTCTTGCTATACTAAACTTTGAGAAACTTTTTACAATTAAGTGTGATGCTTCAAGGGTAGCTATTAGAGAGAGTATTAGGCCAAGAAGGTAAACCTATGGCCTTTTTCAGAAAGAAGTCAAATGAAACTAAGAAGAAGTATACCACTTAAGATAAGGAATTCTATGTTGTTGTGATACAAGCCTTAAAATATTGGAGGTATTATCTTCTATATAGGGAATTCTTTTTGATGACTAACACTCAAGCCTTGAAGTACCTAAGTTTCTAGGGTAAGCTGTCCCACAAACATGCCAAATTGGCTTTAATTTTGTAGGCATATGGATTTTTTTGCGTAGCATAGGAGTAATAAAACCAATGTAATCGCTGGTGCCTTAAGTATACAGCATCATTTGTTGGTTCTAATGAGTAATAAGTTGATTGGATTTGAAGAAACAAAAGGTGAATATGCAAATGATTCATTGTTTAGCAATAGTTGTGCAATTCTAATTGGTCAAGATCATGCAGGTATGCATTCATTTGAAGAGTTTTTATTAGTAAATGGCTTATTGTTTAAGGGATCTCAACTTTGCATTCCCCTTAGATTGAGCAGAGAAAAGCTTATGAGAGAGATGCACTCAAATGTGTTGGGCAGACAATTTGGAAGGTACAAGACTTTTGGATTAGTGAGTGAAAATTTCTTTTGGCATAATATGAGAAGAGATGTGAATAGGTGTTTTTTGTTACTTGTAGGGTGTGCCAAACAGCAACAGGAGGACAACAAAATAGAAGCCCATATATGCCCTTACCTGTGCTAAAGGAACCATGGATTGATATTTCCATGGATTTTGCCTTGGGCCTGCCACAAACCCAAAGAGGTCATGATTCAGTGTTTGTAATGGTGGACAAAATTTCTAAAATGGCTCATTTCATACCCCATAAGAAGATGAATGATGCAAGTCAAGTGGCACATTTGTCCTTGAGGGAAGTACTGCAATTACATGGTATTCCAGAAATCACCAGTGACAAGGACACCAAATTGTTAAGTCTCTTTTGGAGAGTCTTGGGGAAAAAGTTGGACAGCAGGCTGCAATTCGTGGTGAATTTAAGCAATCTATCGCAGTGCCCCGTGGGTAACAATCCTCAACAAGGGATTTGGCAATACCCCAAACTGAATTTGCCTGTAATTCTGGTACAAATAGGACTAGAAGTAAGTCTGCATTTCAAAATTGTGTATAGTTCAAATCCTAAAGGAGTCGTCTGCTTTTCAAATTGTGTATGGTTCAAATCCTAAAGGAGTTGTAGAATTAGTTCATTTTCCCAGAAACCCACAAATCAGCCAAGATGCTACAGATTTTGTAGAGAATATTTGAGAGGCACATCAATAGGTTAGAGAGTTATTGTAATCAATGAATGGACAATATAAGAAAAATGCTGACTTGCATAGGATAAAAAAAGTCTTCAATAGGGGAAAGAGTCATGGTACATTTCCACAAGGAGAGGTATCCCCAAAGTGCCTTCAACAAGTTAAAGCTCAAGAAAATCAGCCCTTACAAATTAAAGATATCAAGTTTCCACAATTCATATCGTAAAGTTGCATTGCTTCTGGTTTTGATTGTGTCAAATTTTTTAGCATCAACGTTTCGGATCAGACTCTGTGATCCATCATCAGGATGAAAGAGAGCAAGAGGAGAAAACCAGAAGCAATACAACTTTACAAAGTGGATCAATGTTTCTCCTCTTACTCTCTTTCATCCTGATGGTGGATCACAATGTGGATGAAAGAGAGCAAGAGGAGAAAAACCAGAAGCAGTACAACTTTACAGAGTGGATCAACATTTCTCCTCTTGCTCTCTTTCATCCTGATGATGGATCACAGAGTGTGATCCAAAATATTGATGCTAAAAAATTTGACGCAATAAAAAACAGAAGCAATACAACTTTACAGCCCTTACAAAATTATGAAGAAGATAAATGAGAATGCTTACCTGACTGATCTGCCTGGGGACTTGGATAGCAGTCCTGTTTTAGTGTCACTTACCTTCATTCACGCTTAGCTGAGACAAATGATGATCAGATGAACAATTAGCAGAATGAGAAGGAAAACAACAACGGGACCAAGCACTTGCCAGAGAAGAAAAGAGAGCAAGTTGAACAAGTGTTAGCTACCAAATTAGCTGCTACACAGTCCGAGACACATAAACTGTATTTTGTTAAGCAGGAAGGCCTGCCAACTTCCTACAATACTTGGATCACAGAGGCTGACTTTCTTAAGTAAAGCCAAACAACTCCACCCTATGACCTTGAACCAGGAGGTTCAGAATTTCTAGGAGAAGGGGAGGAGGATGAAGAACGTCTTCATTAAAGACTTCTTCCATGCTCCATTGGTTTAGTTTAGGCTTAAGATTCTGTGTTGCTGTAGGTGATAGGGAGTTCGATGTCATTTGGTGGTTAATTAGAGATAGTTTTTAGAGGAAAAATGAAGATCTGAGATCTATTCCAGGCAGAGGCTAAATGGAAGAAGGAAAACGATGTATGCTTTTTCTGACCGTGTTAATGATATTTTATCATTGTGTTTAAGTTGTCTTATCCGACTGCTCAGAAACTAACAAAAGATCTTGCTGCAGCTTCCTGGACGTTTATATGGATGCGAATATTCCTCCTTGTTTTTCAGTCTATTTTGAAACTGTTCATTTTGGGTATTTTCTAGAGTTTTAACCTGCAGGATAAGAGGAACTAATCTGCACCAATTGAAACTGTCTGCATCATTAAGAAGCATATATTCCAAATCAGACAATTGAGAGAAATTGAATGGTGAGGAAAACCAAAGCAAGTTTCACAAATCTAGGACTATAAATTGAGATTTGCTGAAAACAATTAGTGTCTATTCAGGAACATTACTCTCACCATACGGTTGAAAACCTGTCCAGGAAACCAAAAGTCACCACATTCCAATTGCCAATACAAATTTACAAAGACTTCATAGGGTCTAATCACTGGCACAGCTGTAATCAACTTGCTTTCCAAAATCCTCGAATTTCTCTGAAGAAGCAAGCGTCTCCAAAGAGCAAATGCATTCATACCAGCAATTTTCCCCCAACGTTCATTATACAGAGGCTCCCATATTTCATCACTTCGGCACTTTTTTCTGAGATCTTTGGATGTTTGTGCTAATTGGCATAGATGATATGGGGAAAGCCGCCTTAGAACGCTTTCAAGCACAAACTCAGGGAGGTCAAGCAATGGGAAAGTTGAATTATCTGAGTTATCCTTTGCACTCTTGGCCTGCTTTGATTTACTTCTCAGCAACATTTTTTCCACTGCCCTGATCCAAATTTTCCAGAAATACATTGAGAATATTTCTTAGAAGCGCATATATAGAGAACTAAAGCCAATAAGGACACCAACTAAAAAAGAAACAGAGACAATCTCCCTCTTTTTCATCAATGCATATTAATGAGACAAAATACTCACAGTGCAACAAATTTGGCAGCATTGACAAATCTAATCACACAAACAGTCAGCTCACATCTGTACTAGTACAAAGTAGCCTATACAAAAGTTCACACCCTCATAAAAGTTTCATATTTAAATATCTTTGAAATTTATAGTTGTTCACCAGCTTCGTCCCATTTCTTTTAATCTATGTGTGGGTTTTGTGACGTGAATTTATTTTTCTTCAATAGTTGAGATTGATTTAATATTAATATTAAGGTTCAAATAAAACTTAGCTCTTGAACATGTCAAGGACACAACTTCAGGAATAATGTGTAAGCTTTGAAAGCAATTTAATGCATATTTATTGATATCATTTGGAGAGACCATTTCCTGTTAGTGATTTTTTTGCTTTAAATTCCTGATAAATTTGATCAAACACTTAAATAAAACCCCCTGGGACCACATCTGTATGGTATCATTACAAAAACAATTACCAACAGTGCCAAATTAACTGAAATTTTGACCATTCTTGGCATTTTCAAAAAACACTTGAAAACAATCATACACTTTGGGTAGAACACCTAAAATACTCTTAATGGATAATTATTTTCAATCGTTCAAAGAAAATGATAAAATTGTTCTGAATACTTATGCTCTCATACATTTTATTGAAACTTTTAGAATTTCATGTACAAGGTTTCTAAAAAATAACTGACCTTTAGTATAGATTCAACTAAAAGGTTCGACAAAGAATTAATAAAGATAAATCTTTTCTAAACTCATTCCAAAAACACAGATATTTTGACTAAGTCTGTCAGACTAATTGCCATGAAGCTTCAGAAGACTTTTCTTCAATATTAGTAACACTCTTTGCATACGTGCTTAAAGTATTGAAGAATTCTGTTCACGGAATTCCCTAAAATATATGGCAATTGGTTTTATTTCCAGTTCCTTCCACAGGCTTTAGTGCAGAAAAAACAACTTTCAGACAATTAAATGTTTCTAAAGACAAAATTCGAGATATTCCAGGCAATTAACTGTCTCACAAATTGTCTGAAATTCTAGAAGACTGCTAAACAAAGATGTTTCAATAGTTTATGTCAAAAGTATTGCTTTATTAAAAATCAAAGTTCTACGAATCTTCTCACCATTTCATTTACCATCAAAAACGGTAAACAGTGGTCCTATTTTGAAAAGAAAAAACAAATAATGTTTTTATAAAAACTAAAATCTAAAACATCAAATATGATGTTTTTCTCCGAAAGACCTAAGAAAAAACAATAGCTTTTGTAAATAAATTCAAAGATTCGGCCTGGAACCTGCAAATTTACTCTCCAAATGTAGATTCAGCCTTTAGGCAGAAGACAGTAAGATTAACTCATACACCCTTTTTTCCAAAATTAGAGATCCATTACCAATAAAACTGATAGAGCAGGTACAATATAAGGTGCAAAGCACCAAGTCCATCAGACAACTCATACACACATTCAAAAATCGATGGGGAGAATAAATTGGATCAAGAGAAGATCCTAAGATAACATTTACATACATATATATACAATCCTCAATGGGGAAAATCCATTTCTTCAAATATATCAGGTCCATACTTCTTCTGACAAGAAACATCTCAGACAACCCTACTGTAACATATGTTAGCTCTTTTAGCAAGAGTCATGTCAGACAGCCGTATGGTAACATTCATATAACTTTACAGAAACAGCTCTCTTTCCAAAATGAAGCCTTGTTACAACAAGACAACCGAAAATTGTGATCAGTGTTTTAAAGTTCCAATGGCTGAAAATTAATAATAATGTGTTTTGCAGCTTCAACAGCTCAATTGCAATCTTCCCGGAGGCTTAACAGTCATAACTATAGTTTAAAAAAAAAATGAAAAGTCTTCGAAAGCTGAGTGATAAAAACTCATCATTCAAGGTGCTTATCAATAGCATGAAAAACTTGTTGGATTAAATTACACTATCAGAGCTCATTACATTATTAAATATCCTAGATGGGTTCACCGTAAAATCACAAATTTAGACTTTCAAATGCTCCATACGTTGGACTTACAAGAGCAAATAATAATCACTCTAAATTAATTAAAGTTGAGATTGAAATATTTAATTTCAAATAAAAATGAATAGATTTGATTCATTATGATTTGTTGATTTTTCTTTTAAAATGATTTATATGTTGTGATTATGCAATAGAAGTCTAGATATGGTATTAGAATGATGATTATAAGACAATCTATTACTATTATTTATGTTGTTTTGGATTAACTCATGTCTACAATCCAATCCATTTGGTAAAGTTCCATCTTTTGTATGTGGTATTATATACTATTATTGTTAATCCCTTATAGTTAGCTTGGGTGTACTTGTATCTAAGAAAAATGGGTGTTACAAACACTTTGTGTGGATTTGTTTTTAATAGATTGAAATATGGAACTTTTGTGATATTGTAGGAATTTTTAAATGTGTAAAAGATCAAAGACATTCCTGCAACAATGACACAAAACACCTATAATGAGCTAGTATTTGTTGATGCAAATACACGCTTAATGAATCTACTTGGTAATAAGTTATAGGGAGTCTTTTCTATGATTATTCATAGTATCCAAGGGGCTTGTCTTTAAAAACAAGATCCTAATTGCTCAATTTGTATTTTTTGGCAAACAAGATGACATGCAACAATCAAATTTAGAAATTGTTAACTTTGGTGGTAGTAAACTTGAAAAGTTGGGATGAGACTTTGTGTGCAAATTTGTTTAGGTTACAAAACTATGCTTGATGTATAATCCAAAAGGGGAAACCCTTAAAAATCTAGAATAATCCAATTGTATGACTAGGATATTTGCATTAAGAGTGGTAAATGTAGGGATATGGCCATGTTACATGTAGAACACGTAAATTTAAGTGATAGGAAAATGAATTTATAATATGACCAAAATATCTATAAAATAAGAAACATTTATTCTCTATATTTTTTCCCTACTTTGATATGTACACATGATCTATATAATTCATGCATGTTGAAGAAAAACAGAGTAATTGAAATATGCAAGAATATATAATGATATGTAGTACGATGATATTTTTTGGTTTCATGATGCTTTCAGTAGCATTGGATCTTCAATCTTGCATATAATTAGAAATCATTAGTGGTATTGTACATATAGAAAATATTGCTAGTACAAAATCATGATCATAATTCTTTGTATTCTAATAAGCATGAATTTGATCAAGTACAAAAAGTACAGTGGTGTAGAGTCTAATCTTGGAAAAAAGTGTCATAAAATTAATTGTGCTAGCTCCTGTGAAATAAATTGTTTAATCTTTAAAACACGCATGTTATATAGGATTGCTAAGGACTTGAAACTAATGTGGTACCTTCAATCTATTATATAAGGATGGGACAAAATAGAGATTATAATGCGTAGGGTTTTTAAGGAGTGAATTGGATTTCTCCCTCAATCTAAGAAAATATGTGGTTGTTTTAAAAACTCTTTTATAGAGCTCATAATGAATATAGTATTAATCACATTTGGAGATGTAGGATTTAATGATGTAGAAATGGAAGAATTAGGTTTACTAGGTGAAGAATTTGAAGGGACATGGATCAAGCCATCTACTATCTAATCTAGCATGCCAATGTCATCTTTAAAAAATGTTTTATCAAAGGAATTGAATATTTAACAAAACAAATCTAACATTGTTAAATTTGTGATAAAAGAAGAATAAGAATGTAGAATGTCAGGTTCACCAAAATTTTGTGTAGGAAAAACATTTAGCCAAGAAATGTGGTGTGTTTTATAAGTTAATGTTTTAAACTTTACACTAGAATAAAAGTAGTTTTGAAAGGAATGTTTGTTTTACTATTCTGTGATAGAAATAATAAATTAAAACCAAGATTATCTTAAGATAGTTTAACTTTTGAAATAATATATTTTAGCATGTTCAAATATAGCTATGCTAAAAATTCTTAAATGCAAGAAACTAAATTGTAGAATTGAAAAACTAGATTCAAAAGTGTAAAGAGAAGAAAGAGAGTAACCTATGAACAAGAGATAGAGCTCATTGTATAGAATGTTAATGTGATGCATGGAGATCTACATAGTGTACTATCATCCATGTCATGCATTGTAGTTTAGGTCTTGTGCTATGATCTAGAAAATTTGCAAATTTTGGAACAACTATTAGATTTTAAAGTCATATGCACAACAAGAAAATAAACAAAAAGGATAAAAAATAGAGATAATTAGATAGTATAGAAACAAAAATAAACTAATTATAATGGATAAAATAATAAAATAATTCAAAAATAGGAAGAGAGTAAAATATTCATGTTATTAAAATATCTCAAATGTCTATAACTAAATTAAAAAAATGGTTGGGATTGTTTGGGAGCTTTCCAAATATGATCAAGCCCCTATTTTGATCTTTCAACCTCCATGAGAATTCAAATAGAAAATAGAAAAATGTATTGTGTGCACTTATCCTATGTGTGTCTAGGACTAAGAATATGGTAACAAAATGAAATTTATAAACATAAAATTCCTAGTCTATGGGAATCTACAGTGTGCATATTTTAAAAAATTGGAAATGAAAAATAAAAAATTATTATAAAATATAATGGAGCAATAAAATGATACAATTGTGTTAAAACAAAGAAAAAATATTTCACAATATTACCAACTAAGAGAAGAAGGATTTGAGAGCATTAGAGGGGAGCCACAAAATGTACAATACCATGAAGCTTTAGTAGTGGAGTCCCTTAAACTAGCTATAGCCAAAAGGGGCAAAGAGAGTTATTCTTATATATATATATATATATATATAACCTAAGAAGGAAGGGTTTTCAAAAGTCATTTCTTGAAAGTTGAAGGTTTAGATTTAGATGTAGGGGAATTTTCATCTAGAATATATCTTATAAAAAGTAACAAAGAGTTTATATTAATTCTTGTTTTTTTTTTTATATTGAGAAAATGCAATGTACGAGAGGAGAAAAGCAGTTAGAAACTGCAAAAGAACAATACAACAATTACAAACCAGCACCGGAAACAATGCTGCCAACTAAAGCAAATACATCACAATTACAGCTCATAGAAGCAAGCTGAAACAACAACATGGCTAAATAGAGAAGCAGAAACGTCGATCAGCAACAAAAGAAGAGAGCTGAAGCAACAAAATCAAAACTAGGACCTCAGAGCCTGTGATATGTGAGGGTTTTTTTTGCTTAAAAGCTGGTTCACCTAAAATTTGATTTGATGAATGTGACCCTCCAGCATAAGACTTTTTTCAGACTTCGCCTGCAATTGTACGAATAAAGAAGCAAGACAATAAAATGTATCAGAGTAAAGCTTTAAAACTGCAGCTTCCTGGTGATTGCAATAAATGTTAAAAATTTCTTTACATCTAGTTCTCCATATATGCAACAATATGATCTGTCTGATACTAGTAGCAATAACATTATCATGCAGCCTTGTCCCCAAAAGAGCCTCTTTCCATCTTAATTTATGAGCAAATATAGCAGGCAAATCATTAAAAATAGAATTCCATTGCTTTTTAACAAATTGGCAGCCCCAAAAAATGTGCCAAATATCTTTAGTTTTAGAACAATAAGGACATTTACTTGGCTGAATCTTGATACATTTTAACCTGCCCCCGATGGGGAGCTTACAGTGGAGCACTTTCCAAGCAAGTAATTGAGCATCTAAAAAAGCTTTTGATTTCCAAATTTGATTAGAGAGTTTGGCCTAGAATTTTTCACTAAATTTGCAATGCCACTTAAGATTTAAACGAGGATTCAAAGGCTGGGCAGGAAGCAACTATAAATACAACTTTTTTAAAGGAAATTTGAGAAAAGGATAAACTCCCAGCCAAAGCCAATCTTTAAAAAAACTGTAGTGTAAGGGGGTACATAGTTTCATAGACAATTCCACCAGAACCAAGGAGCAAACAAAAATTAAGAATGGTCTAAATTTATTACTCAGCTTAAAACGTGCTTTGACAGAATGCCATGAAAGCCAACTCAAAGTGGAGAAATCCCAAAGATCCCCAACAATTCAAACCCCTTTTTTGAACATAAAATATGACTGTTTTAGAAAGCTTAAGGCTAGGGGTTGCTCATGATAATGAATGAGTTTATTCCACCAGATGGAGGAAGTGGAGAAACTGAAACCATGTTGAAGAGAGGCCTCTCTCCATTGAACAAGATGACAAACACATTGCCAAGCCTTCCAAATAGATTGAAGGGAAGGAGAAGCATTAATTGAGAATGAGGGAGCATGAAGGATTTTTTCAAGTGATCCCACCGATTACCATTTACCTTTGACAAATGCTGAGTTGATTTTGTGTCTTATAAGAATCTTCCAAGGTTCCTCACCTTTGACAGCTCTTATAATCCATTTAGCGGCCAAACAAGTACCTTGAGTTTTAGGATCAATTAACCCCAAACCCCCTTTGCATTTAGGCTGAATGCAGTGGCTCCAAGAAGTGGATATAAATCCCCTGTTACCATCCCATTTAGACCATAAAAACTGTTGAATAAGATTTATAAGGTCTTCATAGCCTTTGATGGAAAATATATTAATTCTTGTTAGTTATCCATGTACAAAATATCTCTCACAAACAGAGTAAGATAGAAAAAACCATAGAAAAAAATCTTTCTCCAAAAGAGATAAAACATAAAAAAAATGTACAAGTGATGAAAGAAGGACCCAACATGAATTTCTAATGACTAAATCTATCACAAATATATAATCAATATTCCCCCATAAGAGAGAAAGAGTGAGATTAAAAATCCCTCAAAAATAAGTAGCTCCTATGGGTATGTGCAGGATCATGGTGCGCCAAAAAGTGGCAATATTATGAGGGTATGTGGCTGACGACTTTTTTTTCACCCAAAATTAATGAAACGAAAAGGGTTTTTAGAGGAGATTCTCAGCTTTCCAAAAATATAAATTATGATTTAATTTCAATTTAATAAATAATTATTATTCATTTTCCATTAGAATTACGACTAAAGTCACTGATCGATAGGTTGATTGAAAAACATCTATAACTTTCAAAGCGGTATCATATTTTTTGAATCAAACATCGTCACCTTCTATGCTTCACATACTATAGGATTAAAAAATAAAAATTAAATTTCATGAAGTTTTGACCAAGTTAGATTGAATTGGATAGATGAGTTTTATATTTTCTAAAAGTTGTAATAAAAATTCATAATTAATTATATACTTGGAAAAAAATTACACAAAAAATATGCATCACATCGGACATGAGTTATACTTATATATAAAATCTTACAAAAATATTATCATTTTATTATGGTTAGGGTGGTCCTTGAGACACCTACTTCTTATTCCACGAAATTTAAGTACTCTGCATCGAAATTTTAAATTTTCACCAAATAGATTTTATTTATTTTTAAATAAACCTAGTATTTTAGAAACTACATTCAATTTTCTACAAATTAAATTCTTACATATTTTTGAAATAATATAGATAACTTATTCAAATATTTACGTCAAGTTGCCTAACACTAATTTTTCTGAATTTTTTGCCACTTAAGGGCCCATTTTTTGCACGATGATCCTGCACATACCCCTATATCAATGGTGAATGCATCAAGATTAATGCTAAAGAAAGTCCAAAATTGGAAAAAAAAACCATTTCTCTCCTTGGGAAGAAAAAATCCAATGTTGTACGAAAAAGAAACTCCAACTCCAATAAGAGAGATGAAATAAGTATCATGATGCATGGGTGAAAGCAAGAAGTTGAGTACACGAAGAGGGGAAATTTTGGGCTAAAAATAAGTTTTGAAACAAATGCATATGCGTTATCTGGAAAACGCGTATGTGTTACGGATCGGGTACTCGAGCTGGAATCTGAATGCATATGTGCTTAGATACGGGTATGTGAACCAGAAACGTGTACGTGTTTCAAAATGAGTACGCGTTTCAAAATGCATACACGTTTTGCGAAAGTATTTATTTATTTTTAAATAAATTGTTGCATTTCATTTTCACTCACTCTTTCAAGCCGCACCAGAGAGAAGAGGTTCTTCATCGCATACGAGTTTTGAAGCTCGTCCTTGGTGAAAATTTCAACTGCCACCTCCTCCTGTCAACACACCCAACCTCCGTGACCTCCAGGTTGGTTGAATTCTGCCTTTTTTGCTTTGTATCTTGTTTTTTTTCTTTGTAATTAATATTTAGTTTTTGTTTCTTTAGTGTGTTTTAGTTCAATTTTTTATAGTTTTTAATTGCATTTAAAAAATTAAAAACATAAATGAAACAAATAACGTTAAATTGTAAATTGAAAACCATAAAACATAAACCTAAATTGGACACATTTAACTTAGAAATCAAAACCCCAGGTTACAAAATTTACATAGGTCCCTAAAAACTAATTTACGCAGGTTAATCCTTGGTCCTAAACCCTAAAACGTAAACCTAAAATCCCATTTACCCTAAAACGTAAACCTAAAACCGGCTATTTACCCTAAAACTTAAGTTACGTAAAACCCTAAATTAGGGATCGCAATTTATAGTCCATAGGTTCTACCTGTACACTTTGGTATGTTGTTGGTGATCTATGTAACTACCAATGAAATTCATTAAATTGACTAATAAAGGAGGTACAAACAATCGATGCATAGATATATATATTAACCAACAAATTATTGATTTAATTATAATATATATTCACATAATATAAATTTGATAGCTAATTTTATCTCAGAAAACTTCATGATTGTATAATTTAACTTGAGAAAGTGTACTAGTGGAGTAAAATAATGCACCTCATGCGAAACTATGTGCTTGATTTAATAAATGTATATATCATGATGCTAGTTGATATGAACATGTAATCACTCTATATCAATGTTATATTAAAGCTTATATAGTGTATGATGTATTCTCTTAAAAAAATAAAGAAATGCAAGTCATACTTGTTAATCTCAACTATGTGCAATATGGATAGAGTTGGACACATAAATGTTATTAAATCAAATAAATATTAAAATGTGAAGCACGGATGATTTCTACCCAAATCTTATTTGGATGAGATCCTTTGTGAATTAAATGTAAGGATGCATTATGATCATATTCAAACCTTAATTTATAGGATATTAGTCATAAGATCTATAGGTTGTGTGTAATCTAATTCCTATTTTAACTCTCATGTGTAGTGGCATTGTTCTAGATTAGGAAAACTAAATGTTATACACTTTCTCTAAACTAGTGTATCAATGATAACTTGTAGCATGAACATTTCAATTGAAAAATCAAATTACTTTTTTGAGAAACTTGATATATGATGATTCGTAAATGCAAGTGAATTCTATAACCAAAGGTTTATTTTCTAAACTTATTTAAATTTATTGAATTGATCAATTGATTCCTCACTTAGTGGTAGTTAGGTTCTTTTTCAAAAATCCATGTATCTAGAATTTATATAAATATGAAGGAAGAGTCTATGCCATAGAAAAGTTTCAAAAAATATATGATTACAAATTTTTTTTGGTCTAAATCACTTTAGATCCCCTCTTCCTTTTTAAATCATCCAAGAGTGTGTAGAGGTCCAAATAGGTGAACAAAATCCATTGTAACTTAACAACTTAGTTATATAATTGAAATCTAAAATTCCTAATTGTTGCAAAATCCATCATAACTCAACAACTTAGTTATAATTGAAATCTAATTTATTCCTAATTGTTGATATATTGAAGCTATTCCTAGAATTTCACATGTATTTTATTCAAAGCACTAAGTTTAGGTGGTAGGGTTTCTCATTTACTTGTAAAAATTTATTAAAAAAACATAGAAATGCAAGTCATACTTGTTGATCTAGACTATGTGCAATATGGATAGAGCTAGACATGTTGTATAAATGTTATTAAATCAAATTAAAATGTGAAGCATGAATTATTTCTACCCAAATCTTATTTGGATTCAAGATCCTTTGTGAATTAAATGTAAGGATGCATTATGATCATATTCAAACCTTAATTTATAGGATATTATTCATAAGATCTATGGGTTGTGTGTTTAATCTAATTCCTATATTAACTCTCATGTGTAGTGGCATTGTTCTAGATTAGGAAAACTAAATGTTGTACTTTCTCTAAACTAGTGTATCAAAGATAACTTGTAGCATGAACATTTCAATGGAAAATTCAAATGAATTTATTGAAAAAATTGATAGATGATGATTCGTAAATGCAAGTGAATTCTATAACCAAAGGTTTATTTTCTAAGTTTATTTCAATTTATTGTTCATTGATCAATTGATTCCTCACTTAGTGGCAGTTAGGTTCTTTTTTGAAAACCCATGTGTCTAGAATTTATATAAATATGAAGGAAGAGTCTATGCCATAGAAAAGTTTCAAAAAATATATGATTACAAAAATTTTGGGGTCTAAATCACTTTAGATCCCCTCTCCCTTTTTAAATCATCTAAGAGTGTGTATAGGTCCAAATAGATTCAAAATCCATCATAACTCAACAACTTAGTTATATATAATTGAAATATAAAATTCCTAATTGTTGCAAAATCCATCGTAACTCATGTAACTTAGTTATAATTGAAATCTAAACCCTAAACCCTAAAAGCATTCATTTTTTGTAGGACCTTAAAATGAAATTTGGTTTCCTTAGGCAACTCCACAAAATTTTATTCCCTTAAGTCATGGAACATTTTGTCCTAGGTCCTTACTAGACATAGATCCCCTTAAGCCATCCTATCACCCTAAATCATAAATTTATGTCTTAAGGGGTCCTAATAATGACATTTCTTAAGGGGATCAAAGAAGTTCTCAAAATTTGGTGAATAGAGTTGAAGCTCATCTTTGTTTTTTTTGTACATTGCAATTAGGTCACTAGCATATATCTATGTGTCCCTTTAAATGTATTCTATTAAATTTTCATTCTTATCTTTAGTATTCTTTGAAAACAATGAATCAGATTATAAATTTTAATGTTAGTGTTAAACTTATAATTTATTCTTAACTACTTTGTCCCACTATAGAGAACTTGTGTCTCTTATCATGAAATTTGAAAATTTAGATAAATCAATTTATGTCATTGGATTTAATTAAATTATATGTCATACTTGACTAATACATCTATTCATTTTGTTGTAGGACCTTAAAATGAAATTTGGTTGCCTTAGGCAACTCCACCAAATTTTATTCCCTTAAGCCATGGACCATTTTTTCCTAGGACCTTACTACACATAGATCCCCTTAAAAGCCATCCTGTCGCCCTAAATCGTAAATCGATGTCTTAAGGGGGAATTTGACATTTCTTAAGGGGATCAAATAAGTTCTCAAAATTTGGTGAATAGAGCTTGACTCATCTTTTTTATATATTTTGTACATTGCAATTAGGTCACTAGCATATATATATATATATATATATATATATATATATATATATATATATATCTATGTGTCCCTTTCAATGTCTTCTATTATTTTTTCATTCTTATCTTTATTATTATTTGAAAATAATGAATGAGATTAAATAAATTTTAATAAAACCCCATAATTTCATTTGCAACCTTCATATTGACAACCCCACACTGGACTCAATTTAATGTGTGTACATGTTATATGATTTTTTAATGTTATAAATTGAATGGTCTTCAAATGAAATATATTTTGGATTTGTGCATGTTCAAAGTTATTTTTAAATAACTTTCCAATTGTGTGCATTATTTAATTAGTTTGTTGATCTATATTTTTTAATTGTTTAACATGCAGTTGCCATATCATTGCTCAGATGGATCCACTATTTAATATAGAAGATTTCATGCCTGATCAAGAAATCCCTATAGATCCTGACGTACATCCTAGTCCACCACATGAAAAAAACCCTAGCACACCTCCACATTCTCCACCGCCTCACCCCCCACCCCCTCCTCTAGTTGACTAGGATCAACTAAGAGAGAATATTCGAGCAAACTTGATTGTCATTCAAGGAAACATAGATCTCATAAAAAATGAGACTAGAGTCCCTCCACATCTCGCACGGTTTGCATCTACAATGCAAACTATTGTCAATTCTATTCGATCTATCGATGCAGACCTAGATAGGTTCCATCGATGGAGAGAAGATATGAGACAATTCTATGTAGATGGATTGTCATATAAAGAAATCAATGACCTAAAAATTACTAAACAAGCCATATGCCAATATTTTGTGAACCCCCAAACAAACCAACCAATACCACCCACAAAAAAATGAATTTCAATTTTATGGTGTAGGCACTTGCAGATAGCTGCTCATTTTTGGGAGAGATGGTGGATGGTGTTTGATACTCCACCACATGGCAACAGTGAGGTTCCCTTATACTTTTTGAGAAAGTTATGGGTTGAGTTTGAGTTGGGTAAAAAACCCAACTATTTTGATATGAGGTCATTTCAGGGAGTTGGGTGTGGCATGCCCCAACATAGACTAGGAGCACGTGTCAATCCTCAGTGACGTGCTCCAGTTGCTCCTATTGTTCCTCCTCCTTCTCCTGGTGTTCCCGCTGCATTTCAACAACAAACCATGTTATCAACATTAGGAGCATTGAGTTCACTTTCAGCACATCTCACTCAAAAGACTACACACGCGGCCACTGAAGTGGCCAATAGAGAGCATGGAGGCTCGGGCTATAGGGATACTCAGGCATCCACTTCAGGTGAGGCACATGCATCTGGGACGGGGTCATTCCTAAATTTACTATATTCTGAGGATCATCCTACACAGGTATGTTCATCTTTTGAACTTAAATTTAATTCAAGTTTGAAATGTAAAAAATTCATGTAAATAATAACATCAAACTATATATATAATATAATATTAATTCAATAAGTTTTTGTTTGGTGTAGACGCATGATGACGTGATGCCTGAAACTCAATATGATCATTGTGTGTATATGTCGAGTGCTGTAGATCTGGGCTCACCTTTTGGATAGGTACTTGAACCAAAATATATTAAATAATTTGTGTGGATATATATATCTAATTTAATTTGAATTTGTACACATGTGTGAATTGATATCTTATATCTAGATGCAGGGAGGTCATACTATCCCTAGTATTGACCAACCACAAGTTATAGTGGTGAGTGCTCCTAAGACATCATCAGCTCAGGTGCGTGTTTTCAAAATTTTGTTAAGTTTAAATTAAATACACATCATAGATCTAATTTAATTTTTTCATTTACATACACATGTGTGAATGATCTATATGAACTGTTGTACATCTATATGCAGGGATTTGATGAGATACCCATGGTGGGCCACGCACATGAGACATCATTGACATTTATGCATGGGAAATCTAAGGTGCGTGATCATGAGGTCATATCATTCGAGGTTGTAAACTTTACTTTAAATCTCCTATACAATTTTTACAAACCTTATATATTTATATTCGAGGTTTTCACATATTGTTTGCTTTATATGATTATGCAAGATATAGTAGATCAGACATTTGCATCTTCTGAACAGACGGTTATGCTACCTGTTGAAGAAAATGTGCCAGTTGATTCACATGACCATATGGTAATTTATGCATACTAGAAATCATTTTTACTATATTTACTTGATATTTAATTAGTTTTTTTTTTAATCTAAAAGTTTATATTTTCAATTTTAAATATGTTTAATTATATCAAAATTTTGAAATAAATTTAAATCTAATTTCAAGTTTCTTGTACTCTTTTACAGCATGATGCGGGTACATCTAGTCAACATGGAACAAAGAGGAGACTTGATATGACTGATCAGCTTGAAAGTTAGATGGTTTTATATTTTATGGACTACGGATCTATAGTTTTATTTCAATATATGTGTTGGACTTGACATATAAATTTTATGAACTATCTAGATCCCTAGTTTTATTTTGAACATGTTATTATCATATGTGTGTTTATTTATATCAGTTGACTTTAATATGATGATTATATATGCAGTCAATTATGAGATCGTGTTATGTTCATTTTCATGATTATATGCATTCATACATATCTATATTTATATTTTATCTAATTTTCAAGTAATACATGCACTATATAAATTCTTATCTAGAATCAAATTTCATATATATATTTTATCACATGGTTAGGTGACAAATTAAAACATTCCTTAAATAGTTTCTTAAATCATATTCATAATAAATTAAGGGCAAGTAATTTTAACTATTTTCCAATTACATAACAAATATTTGAATCAATAAACAAAAAACTATCTCCTTGTATGTATAAAATGTATAATCTATACAATTAAATAATTATATAAAATGTGGTAAATAGAAGACATGAAATATGTATAATCTATAAAATTGGAACAAGATATTTAAAAAGTGACATCGAACAAACATATATAATGTACATGAAGATGTTTAATACAACTATATAACATGATGAAACATATATTTGCATGTAGATACAATTTAAATAAAAAATTCATGCAAGAAAAGAACCGTATATAGTAAATTCCATACAAATTCAAATGATGTTAGCCATACAATGGATTAAGGGGACCTAAGAGGATATATAGCTTAAGGGGGGTCTTAAGAGAATGCCTTAAGGGGAGTTAAGAGGATGCATCTCATGAACCCTAGGATATGGCTTAACGGGTCCTAAGAGGATTAAGGAGATGTAAGAGGATTAAGGGGATGCAAGAGGGTGGATTAAGGGGAATGTGTGATAGGAATGGATGAAGAATCTCGAAATCGTCGAAGTGTCAAATCTTTCGAATCTCCGAAATCGATCAAAGTCATCAAAACAACAAAGGAGAATCCGAAATCGTCCGAAATATCAAAATAATAGAATCTCCATCGATCGAGATAAAATCGTCAAAGAGATTAATCAAATCGAGGTCGCGAAATCGATCCGAAAGATATCAAACAACAAAGAATCGATCGAAATTATCCACTCTTCAAAATAATCCGCGAGAATCAAATCGATCCGAAAGTCATCAAAATAAGTCCAGAATCTCCGAAATCGTCAAAGGGTCAGAAATCGTCGAATCTCGAAAATCACGTCCGAGATTATCATCTTTCAATAATCATCGTCAGAATAAAAGTCGATCCAGAATCGAAATCGTCCGAGATTAATCAGAAATTAAAGAATCTCCGTCGTCCGAAGATTAATCAAATCGATCCGAAATAATCCATAATTCATCAATCTCGCGTCGTCCGAGATAAAATCGTCAAAGAGATTAATCAGCTCTTTCGAATCCGAAGTAGATAAAGAATTATCCGGAAAGTTAAGAATCCGAAATCGTCCGAGAGATATCAGAAAAACAACAAAGAATCTCGCGTCGATCCGAAATTAATATCTTTCAGTAATCGTCAGAATCAAAAAGTCGATCCGAAGTGTCAAAATCACGTCGCCGAAATCACGTCCGAGAGTTGATAAGGTAACAGAAGGATGTAAGAGTTGGATTAAGGGGAGTTGATAGAATGACTTGAAGGGATGTAAGAGAGTGGATTAAGGGGATGGAAGAGGGTGGATTAAGGGGATGCATGTATTGAACCTTATTATATGGCTTAATATGCCCTAAGAGGATGGCTTAAGGGGAATTATGAGAGTGACTTAAGGGATGCAAGATTGTGGATTAAGGAGATGTAAGAGGATATGGATTATGGGGTCCTAAGAGGATGGATTAATGGTAGTTGATAGAATGACTTAAGGGGATGCAAGAGGATGGATTAATGGTACATAAGAGGATGACTTAAGGGGTTTTAAGAGAAAGGATTAAGGGGATATGAAATCAATTATAAAGTATCAATTAAATGTATCTAGAACTATATATAGTTACCTATCTCTAGATTCGAATTCCATCGTAATATATGTACATCTCCTCTCTTTTTTGTAAAGCATCTAATTTTGGGAGACCTAAAACAAAAAATGATATAAAACTTTAATTAGGAAATGATTAAAGACAAATATATATATATATATATATCAATTAAATATATATACAACTAGATATACTTACCAATATTTATTTACTCTATTGTACCATCTACATCCTCTCTTTTTGTAATGCATCTATGATTGTCTCATGATCATCCATTGAAAGTGTCCATAAAACTTTATTAGCAGGCCTCCCTTGATATCTAACTAGTTTTATATTGGTTGCCAAAATCAAATGTGAATAATGTATAATCTTCTTGTGTCTTTCATAATCTTCAAATGTAGGCAAGCCATTCTTTCTCATCAAATATTTTTGAAGCCAGGTGCCAACAACAACCACTGAACCAGTTGGATACTCAAAGTTGTCATCATCCACTCTAGTATGTACCAACTTATGTTTTCTCTCAACACACCTAGCCAACCAGTACTATGTCTGCTCTTCATTCCCTTGAGGTGCAGCAACAACATACACATGTCCTGCAAAAATAAATACAAAATTCAATAAAGAGTGACTTATATTTAACTCACATATAAACATGCATACATACAAAATTCAACTCAATAAATAATGTACCTTCTTGTACAAGATCTGAAACATGATCATAATCATCTGATGCGAACACTTGATTATCTTCAATTGTCGTTCTATGTTGAACATGTGTCGATGTAGGCGTTAAAGCTCTTTGTTGCCATTGTTCGACCCATTCCATATTTTCACATGCTTGCCAATCACATACAATACAAAATTGACAAAAACATGCCAACTCCCTTGTCCATATTGTCCATGTGTTTGCATTCAAACTCTTAAATGAATGCCAATCTACAATTGCATGTGCATGTCTAAATTTCACAGCATCCTCAAATTTTAGTTGCTCTCTAGCAAGAGCTCTTTTCACACATGCACCTGCTCCATCATATTCTCCCTTACCATGACCAGCTTCAAAAAAAATCCATATGTATTGGATATTATTTTCCTTATGAACTCTACATAGCCAGTAAAACATTCTAGCATTTTTGAATTGACCTGTGCAATTATCTGACCATATGAGATGTTCTAGCATTTGAATTCCTCTCTCTTTTAAATTTTTATAAAATATATCAGAACAATATTGTCCAAGCTCAGATGAATGTAATCGATTATCACTTACATAAAAATGTTACTCTCTCAAAAAATTTCTATTATCTTCTGTACTATCTTTAACATGTCTATAAACAATGCGAACAAATATAGCTACTTGCACTGAATTATAATACTACGATTGAATTTCTTCTTGTGGAGAAAGAGTATAATTTTCAGCAAAATCAACAGCTGACAATATAGTTCCAATTGGGAATGTGTTTTTACATAAACGAAATTTACTATCAAGCCAATGAGCATTCTAAGAGTGTTGAACATAGTTAGGTACAAACTTATCTTTAAATTCAGTAATAAAAGCATGCACACTAACTTTTTCCACAATTAGCTCAACACGTTTTCCAGTTTTTCCATCTTTTAAAGAACACTGAATATTTTTAAATTTTTTTACATCCACTAATTGTTTTCCAAATTCATCTGAACTAATTTCATGCATACATTCTCCTAATAATGAACATTTACCACATCTATCGCATTCTCCAAAAATGCATGCTTTTAAAAAAAATGAGTTTCCATTTAAAGAGGGATTACAAAACAAACCTGATATAAAATCTTTGATTCTTCTAGGTGGCATATTAATACTACAAATGTCCTACATAATTTGGTTAGCATGCAAAGTGCATCGTATATATCGAAATATATCGAAATATATCATAATAATAATGAAATTGTACATGAGTCTTACAACAACAAGAGATTCGTTGCTTATTAATTCAAACATAAAAATGTTTACACTTTTTGAATGATCTTTGACTTATGCTAATATTCAATGGTAAGATTGAAGCATCTAAATTTCTTTTATATAATTCAGTTTGAGTCATATCTAAGAGATGCTTTGGATGAGGTTCATGAATTTTGGAACCCACCCTTAATTTTAAAACATCTCTAATGTTAGGTGATACTCTTGTATTATCATGCCAAAAATTTTCAATTAAAGATTTAATTTTATTAGTTAATTTCATGTCTGATCTTAGGAGTCTACCACTAAAACTCCAACATTGATTAATAGGATCCTTTTCAATACTTTCTCTTCTTTTAGTAGCTCTTATCAAAGTTCTAGGATTTAAGTTTATACATTTACTAATCTTACTTAACATTCTTTTATTTGAAGCTACTTTATCAACTAGAGCAGTTGTTATTGCACGACGAGCCACATTCTTATCTTTTGATCAAATTTTCTTACCAATAACATCAATAGCATTAGAAACACTAGATATGACTTGTTCTACTAAATCATCTTTCTTTTTTTGTTTTACAAAAACACCTAATTTTTTCATCACTTTTCTCATTTTCAACATTCTCATCAATTGCACCATGAGTTGACATTGGAATCCTAATTTCTTTCTATAAAAAAACATTTTATATATTTTATTTCCATAATTTAGAATTTGTCTTGAAGAAACTATACCACGAAGGTTATCTAGCACATATGTTTCAATTGTAAATAAAACATTTTCACCTTCATCCATAGATGGAGTTTCATTTTCATTTACACAAGGGGTTTCATTTTCATTTTCAAATGTAAAAGGGATTTCATACTCATTTTCATCAATATTAGGGATTTCATTCTCATTTACATTCTCATAAGATATAATTTCATCATTTTCTTGTTTTTGCATTGTTTCAACCCTAATATTATTGATCTCATCAATGGTGTATCCAGCTTCATCTAAACAAGCAATATCAATATTATGAAAACTTGGGTTTGAACACATACCTGGATAGATTGTTTGAATAGGTGCATTTTCCATATCATTGGGAGGTGGATTTGAAGAAACACCTAAAGTTGTTTGCATATCATTCAAAGTTGAAGTTGAAGGCACAGTTGGGTTTGTCTCTGTAATTGCATTTTTTCCATATTCACCATCTCACATTTGTATCCTACATTCATGTTTGGCTTCCTCTTTAATTATTGGAACTAGGTGAAAGAAAAAGAAGTTTCATAAACTACCAAGGAATAAATTAAAGGATCAGAACCAGAAGAATCATTCTTGAAACAAGGAGATACCCTATAGAATAGGAAGAAAATCCAAAACCACAAGTTGTCACATAACAAGAACAAGAGGAACCCTATAAGCAAGTCAAAGATGAAGAATGCCTATTGACTCCTAATGATGGGGTGTATCGAGCAAAAATCAAGGAAGCAAAGGAAGAAAAGACTCCATTTGTTAAGGCGTCACTAGTTTCAAGTGATATCCAAGAAGCAACTAGTCAAGCTTTAGGTATGGAAGTAATTGAACCAAGTGATGATGTTATTGGTTGGACACTAGGGTGAAGAATGATGTGTTCAAGATTACCCTCATGAGCAAAAATTGCATGTTTATCATGAAAGCACTAATGACATGGGGATGATGAAGATTGTAATTGAAATAAGAGAAGGAAACTCCAAAATGGTTGATCAAGAAACCTTTGAGTTCCTTTGCTCCAAGATTAATGAGTTTGTTGAGAAGGAAATTCCTGGTTTGCACATGACGAGTCTAGGAGAGTTGATTGAGGAAGACACTACACTTAAGCATGAAGCAACAAGGAAGGGGAAGTTGGAGGTGGTTGAAGGCACTAAGGAGATGCTCGATAACTATTCTAATTTTCTGATTTGGAACAACCTTTGGATTTTGCTCAGCCTTGAGTGGAACATCCATAAGAGATACATCCATCCCCAAGTGTCTGCAGAATGTGATGACATGGGATCCACAAATTGACATTCTTGCTACAATGTTCTTGTGGAATCATGACACAAGTATTGGCTTGATGATATTCACTTTAGAGATGAGAAGTTGAGGTTTGGGATACAAATGCCATATCCTTCATCAATTGTTGGTCATCTCAACATTCATGGAAATGGGCTTGCAATTTCTTAAGGGCAAGTGATTTCTGGGATGGGAGGATTGTCATGTCCCCAATTGGGACCTATCTCCTATTGTGTGGGAAAAAACATTTTTTAATGCTAATTTAAAATAATATTAATATAATAATTAAATATTGAATATTAAGTAATAAATTTATATTATTAATAATAACATTTCATTTAATTTCTTTATGGCCGACATCTTTCTTGTTGGCACTAAAGGTTAATATTTGCAATTTAATCTATTGGCCGACATGTTGGTTGGCAATGGTATTTATGTTGGGTCTTCCACCTTGGAGGATCATCATGAATGAAGGCATAGTCCAGTCATCTTGTAGGGAAGAAAACCTCTACAGGGGCACATTTTGGTCAGGTTTGAGGAATTCAAAATTAGGTGATATCTAGAGGAGTGATATCAACTATCCTCATGGTCGAGCTCAAGCTATGGACACAAATGTTTATGCAATGCCTTGTTCTTCAAGTCACCAGATTCCATGAAATAGCGATTGTCCTTTATCAATAATTGTGTAAATCTTGGTTTATTCCAACACAAGCATAGCAGCTAATCATTCTCAAATCTATGGGTAGTTTCTAGACACATGACATCATTTTCAGGAGTTCCTTCAAGTCATCAATCATCCCAAACACTTTGGATACCATTAGACAACATTCTCCAAACCTCTCAAGTGTGACAAGAGTGACATAAGGGTGTTCTCATGTTAGTAGCGTGATAATTTGGACATACTGAGAATTCACATTGGATTTTGGGAAGATGATATGAAGCCATGTTTATCAATGAATATTCATATGAAATCATGATTTGATTGTCATTCTAGAAGTTGGCATCA
>VDFB02183786.1:0-24229 GCA_007258455.2 Sequoia sempervirens
ACCACAACATAACGAAGCAAGAAAAGAATTGAGAAATATGAAAAGGAAACATAAGAAAATACAAAGAAGTCAGGAGACATGGTGATATGATATTTCAGGTCAAAACTGCTAATAGATATAGATAGATAAATATAATATAATAATGTATATGAACTGTCATCAACCCCCTACTATATTAGATCATGAAAAAGGGTATGTGAAGACAAAATAAAATTTTAAAAACTGGGTCAACATAGAAGGGAAGCCTAAATTCCCCCAACACTTTGCATTGTCCCCAATTGTTGTAAATCAAGGCACAACAAAGAGAATAATGATGGAACAAAAAAAATAAGTTTACAACACAAAAAACTCTTGTATCCAAGCACCTACAAGGGTGACAAGGGTCCTCTAAGAACATATGACTAAAATGGGGGAAATATGATAGACACAAATTTAATCTACAAATAAAGAAGAGGCAGTCTCTTAGTCCTCATCAACCAAGAGGTTATTGTTATCTCAATCTATATCATTATAAGGGGAGAGCAGATGAGCTTGCAAGGGAGAGATAGCAAGGAGAGAACCCTCCAACTTTCCACTGGCAAGAGCCAAGGAAGAGGGCTCCTTGAGGTCTTCTTTGCTCAACTCCTATGAGGTAAATGACATTGATTTTACAAAAATCACTAACAAAACTAGGACATCGTCCACTAAGTTGAACATGTACTTGATAAGAGTGCTATATGTCAATTGTGTGGGTGAAGGAGGGACCTGAGATCCACTGTTGACCTCCTTGGGCCTCGAGGATAGTGAAAAGAAAAACTTGGGGGGATGTCAGGGTAGCCTCCATCACTAAGATGGCACAAGCCAAAGCAGAGCTAACTTCTGAATAAGGAAATCCCTTCTTTTGACCCCCATTAGAAGTAGGAAAATATTACAACTTCTACTTAATTGGAGGGTATGGAATCCCCACAAAGGAATCAAAAGGTGAGGAAGAAGAGGAAAAAATTGTAGTTGACACCACCAAGGTATTCGACATATCCATAGTTTTAGGAAAAGGTGGGATGTCTAGAAGGGACATCAAAAGAGGAGGATCAACTGAAGGAGTGATGAAAACTTGCACCCTTTTAGGGTGAGGGTCATCCACGCTATTGGGGGGGGTCAGAAGAAAGTTTGAGGCGATGGGAATTGAATTAGAAGGAGTGAAAGAGGAGGACATAGCAGGAGACACTAAAACAAGAGTTGCCAGCTCTACTTCCTCTTGAAAATTAGCTTGCTTAGTGACTAGAGCCTTCTTCCAATGCTTATTCTCACATCCAATAAAGTTTATTCAACTCCAAGAGCTAGAAGCTATAGCTTAAGGAGGAACAAAAGGCTCATGTTCTAACATGGGAGTGTCTATCACAACCATTACCGATAGAGGGGGAGACTCTGGATAGAAACAAGAGGAAGAGATGCATGAACAAACACAACAATTGGTGGATAAGTAGACTCAAGTTTCTCGACAAAGTGCTTGTTCCCATTCACCACCTTAGTGGTAGGAGTAGTAGGAGGCTGTGGAGGTTAAAACAAAGAGGAAACTCCATAGGGACCCTTCTCCTTACCATATACAAAGGGCTGAGGCACCATGGGAAAGATGGGAAGTTCAAAAACCTGATGCTTGGACTTTTTCCAAGTGGGCATCATGAAACTCCCCATGAGATACATGGAGGTGGAAGCCAAAGACACCAAAATAGGACAAGAGGTAGAAGTAGGTGGAACTGCAGAGGAAGAAGAAGTCTCTTGATAGTGAGTGGGCTTCCCCTTCCCCTTTTGTGCTTGAAAGAGGCAACCTATTGCTATGCTATGAGGTAGGTCATTGTTGACTACACCTTCACCTTGGTCTTAAACTTAACATAATTTCAATAAAGCAAGTCCATTCTTGGAGGAAGTCGATCAATTGACGTGGGAAAAAAATTATCTAGTGAATAACCCCCACATGATACTGTCAAATGATATCTAATGTTGTGCATGACATGCAATACACCCTTGTGAGATAATTTTAGACACTTATCGATAACGAAAGTGACTCCATTCATGGAAACTAGCCATGGGATGCCTAGCTTCACTTTGAACAAGTTATATTTCAAAATGACTTCAAATATAGCATTCATTGCCCTAGGTCCCACTAGGATGGAAAGAGTTATAAAACCATAAGGAGCAAGAGAGAGACCATCATAGGTACATATTGTGGTTTTTTATTTTTTCATACTCCTCACTTTGTAGATAATTTACTAAAAGAGACTCATCTATAATAATGTTCATGTGACTTGCAGGGTCAACAAAGCCTCATGTCACAATGTTGCCATTGACATGAGTGGGAATTAATAGAGGAGAGGGCTTCCTATTCATGGGTAGATCCTGTGATGTAAAAAATATATTTGGTGAATTAGTCACAGGTTGAGGGGGAGGAATGTGAGTAAATGAAACCATATTTATAAAACTAAGGCCTCAGACAAGGCACCAAAAGGGTCAATGATAAAAATCACATAGTGAGATGGAAACACGTCTGTATAAATCTATAATTTATTGTTTACCTTATCCACAAACTTCTTAATATTCTTCTTTTTACCATCAATGTGAATAGTAATTTCATCAATGTGATCTTGTATCTCATGATGTAGATGAATACAATGTTTGGTATCATGCCTGTGGATGTGATGGTATTGTCATAACACATTTTCATCATAATTTTTGGGGTAAGTTTCTCTAAGAGGTCGAGGATCTTCCAAGGTTATAACCTTATCCTTTAACAATTTCTTCAAAATAGAAGGATAAGATTTAGTCAACTTTATGAAATTTTTGTTGTGCTTGAGGCCCTTGTCACTAGATGTGGCAACCACATTTGTAATAGATTTTACTTTTCCTAAAATTAAAACAATAGACCTCACCTCTAGATGGGAGTGTGAGGAAGGTCCCCCAAACTAAAAACCATTTTCTAATATTCTTGCAACTCCATGCAAATGTGCATAAAAGGACACTTCATTAAGGAAAAATTCTCCTACCAAGGTCTCTATAGGGTGTCGGTGAACGTCTTCTGCATATTTGATTTGGGTAGCAGGTAGGAGATCTATGAAAAGAGTACTTGATATTGAGCAATGAAATCAGTAATCTTCTCATGCTCTCCCTACTTACATTGGACGAGGTTCAAAAAGGCCATCTTCAACATGATGTTAGCTTGGAACTGCTGGAGAAACTGATTAAAAGGTTGATCAAATGAGAATATAGAGTTCTTGAGCAAAGAACAATACCACTCTAGTGCTATGTAGTTTTGAGATAGAGGAAATAATTTTTCCATCAAGGAAGACATGGTGAAAGAAGTTTGTACACATTACTTTCAAGGTGGATACATGTGTTTGCAGGTCTTCTTTACCACTATACTTCTAAAATTTAGGAGTCTCCATCCTCTGGGGGATGGGAGTATTT
This sequence comes from Sequoia sempervirens, assembly GCA_007258455.2. Classification (NCBI taxonomy): domain Eukaryota; kingdom Viridiplantae; phylum Streptophyta; class Pinopsida; order Cupressales; family Cupressaceae; genus Sequoia; species Sequoia sempervirens. The sequence continues at coordinate 3,439 of VDFB02183786.1, forward strand.
ATAATTTCCATTGAAAAAGGACTATGTTAGAAGAAAGGTTGGAAGATCAGCTGGGAAGAGGCTTGGCACATGCTCACTAGCTAGTTCTGCATTTGACCCAGATTTTGTAGTAGAGAATTCAAAACAAGGTCAAATGAAGAAATAGGACTAGTAGAGCTACCACCAGAGCCATTGTCGAGACCACCACCAAAGCCACCACCATAGCCACCATTAGAGTCACCACCATAGCTTCCACTAGAGCCACCACCATGACCACCACCGGACCCACACTAGAGCTACTAGAGCACCAAGTATACTAGAACTAGTAGCCCCCATTTTTCTAGAAATCCCACCTCCAAAGACAATATAGCCCCCCAAGAGGAAGGCCATTGAATACTAGGGGTATTCTACTTGCTTTGATTATAGGAGGTGGAGTAGAAGCAAGGATGTTGAAAGAAGGGCCTATTTAAGCTATAAATACTGATGTTATATAGGCATCGAGATGTCAATCTATCTTTCATAAGTATCAATTACATGACCTCAGGTAATACTTGACCAAGGGTTTTATGAAGGGACATATGACTCCATTAGGTCGGTAAGGCCACGAAGGAAATCTATGCCTATCCAATCCTTTTCTAGCATACATCAAATTTCATTAACAACACTTATAGCCCCAACCATGTTTTGATCTTTCCCAAAATGGCTTCCGAGATATAAAAGCCTCCTATCTAAAGCTAGGAAGTGCTATGTGGGCATAGTGACAGCTTCATCCTCATACAAACATGGAGTTGTAGGAGAAACAAGAGGAGTAGGGACACGAGTGGTTTCATCAAAGAATGTTGTCTCTACCACCAATACCATCTCCTAGGAAGTGAGAGTTGTAGTGACCCTTGAGAAGTCCCTCTTTAAGTGCCACACACTCCTTCTAACTACGTATCTAGAAATTGTACACTAAGTTATGAAGCTCATAAATTATCACAATACAACATCCCACAACCTACATAGACATGAGAGAAATAACCTCAACATAAAGAAATGGATACTACAAATTTCACATCAGGTTCACCAAAATGTAGAGGAGGGGGATCGAGTGCTCAGGACCCCAAGTCACGAGAGGGGGCATAGAACAATAGGCTGCCTTATTCTCCCTCAACCTAGATAAATGTTTAAGATAGGTTTGATGTTTAAAGGGGTGAAAAGGAAGGACAACTAATCTTCCTCTTTCCTTCTACCAACCTAAGAGTTGTAGGAAGTCAAGTGAGCAAGTTTCCATAGTTTAGATTGTGACTTAGGTAGATCACTACCAAAGGACTACAAAATAAGACATGAATGACAACACAATGCATTACGTCTCGGTGGGGCACTAGCATTCATATAGAAAAAAAAGCAAAAAGCATAGTCAGAGACTGAAAGAGAATCACTAACAACCTAACATGTATAGTTAGAGGTGATAACAAAAATAGAAAGTAACTAAATAACATAATGATCAAGAGAAGTACTATGACTAATCTAATTGCAAAATGATGAAGGGTAAGGAAAGTGTGCCCTCCTATGCATGAGTTGATATCTTCAAGGTCTTCACTTCATGAGCAACCTACACACTCAAGAATGAGAAAATGTTGGGTCTATGTTTAGAGGACTATCATAGTTAGTCCCTTACTTTGGTGTTTCCACGTTTATGAACAACCAATATAGAAATGATAGGAGAAATGTAATAAAGAGAGATATCGAAATAGAAATACCAAGAAATACGTTCAATAAAAAATATGCTACGATATTAAAATGATAATGCAAGAGAAAAGGAAGATGGAGTGATATCACCTTCAACCACGTGTGCTCAAGGAAAATGGGAGAACAAGCAAGCTCACAGGCTATCAAAGATCAATTTTGCAATGACAATGAAGAGAGTGAACCAACAAAATATCAACTTGTAGCTTCAATGGTGGTGGTAGAACTTGAGAATGCTGCGAGGAGAGTGTGAAGATAGTTGCCAAGAATGAATGAGATCAAGAGAGAGTGAAAGAATGAGATAGATAGTCATTTGAAGGGTGAAATTGGAGGCAAAATAGTCGTTCGAGGTCAGTCAAGGGAGTAGAGATGTTACATTTCATGGCCAATGGAGAATTGTAACACCTTTGTGGATTCTAAAGGTAGGAATCTTGTGACAATGGCAATGCGCCATGTAGACGTCCATACACCGTGCTAGCATCCTAGACAAAATATCCTCCATTGACACAAAAAAATATCTTCCAAGTGAATGGGAGTCAATGAAGGACATGGAATTGCATTATTGGACTTAATTCTCTAAGATAGGAGGTAGCGTAAACGGGGAATTTATAAGGGGGTGAAAATTCATGCCATTACAAAAAAAAATTATTTGGTCATTTATATGTGGAAGGAAGGGTAAGGAACACATTTATTTATTCTATACTTTAGGTTTTAGTTAAATTCTAGCTTTTAGTTTTTTCTAGCAATTTATACTTAGAATTGAGATAAATGACACAACAATTGAAAATATAAAGCCAAAAAAAGAAGAAAAAACATGGAATATGGTGAGAAATCACAAGGATATCTAAGTAATGTATTCATCTCTCCTATTAAAAGTGGATTCTCTTCTATGTCATGTGTAACAATCATATAGGGCATGCTATAATGATTAATATGTTTAATATATACATAGACCCTATGAATATTAGGAGAAAAATGATCAAAGGATAGGTCACTATTATAGATCATTACTAACTCCATAGTATCCTTATCTAAATTAGGCTTGGAAAGTATCCAATAAAATAATTGAAGTGAAAATAGTAAGGGAAGTATAGATAAACCACTATGAATCAAACCATTCTAAAGATCTACCACTTAGATACAATCTGAAATCACTAGTCAATAAAATATCATCATGTTGTGCATATAGTTAGCAAGAAAAATGATTCATGTAAGGGTGTACCTCTAGACTCATCATAATATTCATGTATAACTCCAAGTACTAATACTCATTATATCACTGTGGAATCTAGGAGAAAGCAATAAAGCTAATAAGACCAACATGAGAAGCCAATAAAGTATCATGAAGGCATAAGCTATCATCATGTGAAGAAGGGTAAGCATCCAATGACTTAACATGGGCTACGAAAGAATTTTCATCAATATGCTCATCATCATTCACAAAAGGGGTTGATTCATGATGTAAAATGTATAACGTTATGGAACTATCATGACATACAATAAATTATGAAAATTAAATGAATATCAATTTTAATAAGCTCAAATTAACTGACATAAATTAAAGTTGGGTTGATGAATGAAAAATAATAAATGTGATAATTGGATGATATGAATTATGCACTTAGCTGTAATAGTGGTGGCCAAATAATGATGATGATACACACAATTGGTTCACCACCCCTAAAAATTTAATAATCACAATCTTGTGAATGTCCTAACAATCGAAACATGCATAGAAAACCTTGAACTTTAATTTTGAGTATCATGTGTTTGATCTTAATTGTCATGGATTTGAACTTTGATACATGAATCTAACCTAGTAAAATATAGACTTCTATAATCTATTTTACTTGATCTGTGATGTCTCATAAGCTTGTAAGAATGATGAATTTTAATAACACCTTAGAAAAATATAATATTAGATCACTAAATTTAAATTCTCCAATTTTGAGTTTTGATGAAAAGTATTTTAAAATAAAGATTTCACAAATCTTTATATGCTCTAGACTAAAACCAAAATGATTTGGCCAAATTTACTTATCACTTTTTCTAATATATTGAACATTATAATGTATCCACTATAAGATTAATCACGCAGCGCTATGTAAGAACCTGAACACGAGTTGTTCATTAACGTGCTAAGCGGTAATCATCTTTTTCAACGCTCTCTATCGATGATGGATCGAGTGTGATCAAAATGTTATTGATGAAAAAACTAGCACACAATAAATTCAGAAGCAATTGAATTTAAATATATGAAGTTTGCTTGTAAATTTGTTTCATTAAAACTTTCTTGGTGGCGGGTAGGAATTTCTTCAAATCCAACCTTTACAATGCCTCTATTGTTTTCAGCGATACTATATTAAACATATATTATATGAGTATAGATTTGCACAGCATTGGGAATTTACCGAATTTTAGAGTAAACTTTTAGTTTTAACGAATTCAGGTCTTTCCATGGTATAATATATAGAAGCAGTGAAATTGCTTCCCAGTTATTCAATTTTACAATTGCTGGTCATTTATGCATACCCAAGAAAATTCGGCAAATCTCTGGCTAACCAGCAAAGTTTCTTTTGATCAAGCCATAAAAAATGTATGCAAGAAGGCCATCAAGATGGCAAGGGATGCCAGGAGTTGATTAATTAAATTAAATTTTCTTACATGTTATTTGAATTATTTTAGTAGTGTGAGACTAATTTCAATAGAACTAGGAGAAGATAATCTACAAATGGCTCGTAGGTTTCTAATATAATGTTTGTAGTGGGTACAACTCCGACGCTACCACCTATACAATGGAAATAGCATCTCCTTAGTCTGCTCAAGGAACCATAAAATCGGATGCAACAACAATAACATCTCCACTGTTTGATATTGAATATACAAGCATGGAAATAGCATCTCCTTAGTCTGCTCAAGGAACCATAAAATCGGATGCAACAACAATAACATCTCCACTGTTTGATATTGAATATACAAGCATGATATGAAAATATGAACCATAAAATCAGATGAAACAACAATAACATCTGTTCCATCCACACGGTTTGATATTGAATCGTGATTGGGTTGAATCCTGGTGGCTAAATGCCAAAACACACTACTTACATTATTTTCCAACACTTCCTATGCAATATTTCTAACACTACAAATATGAAAAATTTGCTCTATTGGTGTTGTGAAACCCAGCAATAAATTCACTATTGTTTATCTTCAGAAATTCGAATAACAGAAATCAAATGACTGAAACAATGAATTAAAGCATGCACAACACCATTCACTAAAATACTGAATGCAGAGAAAACCAATCACACTTTTACACAATGATTTACTCTGGAAAACCCCTAACTCTGGGGAAAAACCAGCATTCAAAGAGAGAGATTTTATTAAAGCATAAAGGAAAGAAGTTACAACAACTGCCAGATCTTGGCATCCACAGCAATACTGCAAACTTGGATAATATTCAACTCCTTCTTCTGTTCACTGCAACCTCTCTTCGATCCTGTGTCATTTCCTGCAAAAAAAACCTTTCAATCTGTGTATCTACAATGCAGACATCTATTCTTTTTATAATCTCTTATTCACCAACGGTGAAACAAAGTAGAGATTAATCTTAGAAAAACAAAAAAGCTGTTTCTAAAAAGAATATCTCAAAATTGGCAAGTGCGTTGTAGAAAGGAAAAGATAAAAAACAGAAAATCTGGAGATAATTATCTCCACCACTGCTCCAGCCTGGGTGACATGGTTCCAGGCTGGAAAAGCTTCCGAGCTACTAATTTTAACACTCCCTCTTAGCGAGGAAGGTGTTCTCTACTACACCTAACTTGTCCCTGAAGAAGACAAACTTGCTTTTCATCAAGGCCTTCGTTAAGATGTCTGCAACCTGCTCATCTATAAATATATACTGTAGTCGAACTAATCCACGCTGTACACAATCCCTGATAAAGTGATATCTAATGTCAATATGCTTTGACCTATCATGAAACACAGGATTCTCAGAGAGTTTTATGCAACTCTGATTATCACAGTGAATGATGGTCGATTCTAGTTCCTGACCAAACAATGCTACTAACAGCTTCTGAAGCCATATGGCCTCACATGTTGCCATGCTTGCTGCCATGTACTCTGCTTCTGTAGAGCTTAGTGCAACAGACTTCTGTTTCCTGCTATACCAAGAGACAACCCCTGATCCCATGCTGAAACAACACCCCGAAGTGCTTTTCCTGTCTACTGCATTACCAGCCCAGTCTGCATCAGTGTAGCCAATCAACTTGACACCATCACCCCGAGTATATCTCAACCCATGCTCAACTATACCACGTAGATACCTCAGCACATGCTTTGCTGCTGTCCAATGAATTCTCTTTGGTTCTACCATGAACTAACTAAGAGAGTTGACTGCAAAGCAAATGTCTGGTCTTGTATTGACCAGATACATCAATGACCCAATAAGTTGTCTATACAAGGTGGGGTCTACTACCTCCTGCTTTGATGCATTGATCTTCTGCCAATTGGTAACCATTGGTGTGGACATGGGTCTATAGTCCAGCATTCTGAATCGCTTCAAGATTTCTATAGCATATTTCCCTTGACCAAGGAAAATATCTCCCTCTGTCTGCCACACCTCTAGTCCCAGAAAATAGTGCATCAATCCCAAATCCTTCATCTCGAACTCAGCTGCTAGGTCCCTCTTGCAATCCTCTATGAGCCTCGGTGAACCGGTCATAAATAAATCATCCACGTACAAAACTAGGATGAGTGGTTCACCCCCCATCATGAGATAGTAAAGGTTGGAGTCCGCCTCACTCTTCACGAATCCCATGCTCTGCAAGTAGCTATCTATGCGCTCATACCACGCTCTGGGTGCCTGCTTAAGTCCGTATAGTGCTTTCTTTAACCTACAAACATGAGAGTCACTCCCATGCGCCACAAAACCTTCTGGCTGTTCGATGTACACCTCTTCCTCTATGATTCCGTTTAGGAAAGCCGTCTTAACATCCATCTGATGGATTTGCCATCCCATTTGTGCTGCTAATGAGATCACAGCTCGTATGGAGGTATATCTGGCCACTGGAGCGAATGTCTCGTCATAGTCTATTCCCTCCTTCTGAGAGAACCCCTTGGCCACGAACCTGGCTTTGTATTTCTCTATGCTGCCATCTGCAGCATGCTTGATCTTATAGATCCAGCGAGAACCAACCACTGCCTTATCTATAGGCCTTGGCACTACCTCCCAGACATCGTTCTTCATGATGGAGTTATATTCCTCCACCATAGCATCCTGCCAAACTTGCTGCTGGGCAGCATCCTGATAACTAGAAGGCTCACTGTCAATGAGCTCGCTTATTAATGCCACATAATCTGAATATTTAGCCGGTGGTCTCCTCTCCCTGCCACTCGTTCTAGGAGCTCCCATAAACTCCTGAGCATCTTGCGCAATCTGAGTTTCCACTCGACTAATCCTTCTCCCGCCAGTAGGAGATACACCAATAGATGGAGCTTGTTGTTCCTTATTCTGCTGCTCCTGATCCTATGGATTCAACTCACCCAAGGTACCTGTATCTGTATTTGTTCCTGTCACAGTGCCCTGTACCTGAGACTCTTGATCCACTTTTGGAGCTTCAATCTGTTGACTCTGTTCAACTGCTGGCAAATCCTGAGATTTTCTGAAGGCTTTCTCCTCCAGAAACTTCACATCACGTCTCAGTATGATCCTCCTCGTTCCTGGAATAAAGATCTTGTATGCCTTAGAGGTTTCGCTGTATCCAACAAAGAAACCTTTCTCTGCAGTCGAATCTAACTTAGTTCTTTTTTCTGATGGTACGTGACAGTATGCTATACTGCCAAAGATCCTAAAATGCCCGACCTCAGGCTTCTTCCCTGTAAAGCCTTCTTCTGGTGTCATTTTTCCCAAAATCTTATGAGGTACTCTATTCTGAATATAGACTGTTGTGCTGCAAGCCTCTGCCCAAAGATACTTAGGCAGATCTTGATCAAACAGCATGGCCCTGGCTGCTTCAACAATTGCCCTGTTCTTACGCTCAGCAACCCCATTTTGTTGTGGGTTGTAGGGAACAGTCCACTCTCTCTTGATTCCTTCTTTGGTACAGAACTCCTGGAAGACTTTGCTTTTATACTCACCCCCGTTGTCTGTCCGAAGAACCTTGATCTTCTTGCCTGCCATATTCTCCACAAGAGCTTTGAATTCTTGGAAGCGACTGAAGACCTCGTCTTTGGCCTTCAAGAAATATATCCAGGTCTTCCTGGAGAAATCATCAATGAAGGTTACGTAATACTCATAACCTCTCAAAGACTGAGTAGACATGGGACCACAAATATCAGAATGTATCAAGTCAAGAACACCTGTACTTCTACTGTCACTTCTAGGGAATGATGCCTTTGAAAATTTCCCGAGTGCACACCCTTTACATGCGTCACCATGCTCTGCACTCAACTCTGGAATTCCTATCACGGTTTCTCTGAGCAATTTCAATGCCCCATGGTGTATATGTCCCATCCGTCTATGCCATAGCTCTCCTATTTCCTTGCTGCTATTACTGCTCACTAGTGCCTTTGGAGTTTCAAACTGCAATATGTATAAATTGTCACTTCTAACTCCAATCTGCTTTACCTTCTTCCAGTCCTTGTGTTTTAAATACACCTTTTGTCCTTGAAAGAGTACGCTATACCCTTTGTCTTCAAGGGCGGATACTGAAATCAGATTCATGCACATCCCTGGCACATGCAATACATCTGTGATCTTAATATCACTGCTTGACTCCCTCTGAAATAAAACAGTCCCTCTCCCAACTGGAGTGCATGTAGACTTATTTCCCATTTTTATCTGGAAGCCTATTTCTTCTGCTTTGTAGTTGGAGAAGTTTTCTCTAACTCCTGTCATATGGCATGACGCACCATTGTCAATATACCAGACCCCTGTAGTGCTCGAGCTAGATAAGCAGTTTAGAAGAGCGAACTCATATTCTAGTCTAGAGGATAGCTCATCAACATCCGCTGAAGCTGCTGTCTGCTTCTTCTTGTCTCCTTTCTTCTGATTCGGACATTGACTGACATAATGTCCTAGCTGATCACAACCATAACATTTAATTTTACTCAGATCTTTCTTTTTCTTCTTGTCTCCTTTTGAGGTAGACTCACTACTTGAGCCTTTCTTAGATTTGCCCTTGCTGGCAAGAGCAACATTCTCTTCCACCTCACCCTTATGACCACTGTTGCTGCCTCCATTAACATAACTCATTTGAAATTCTTCCTGAGTGAAATCAGTCCACAAACAATCCCAATTAGGAATATCTTGCTATCCGGATACAACTTTGACAAAGATGTCCCAATCTTTTGTGAATCCTGCCAATGCAATCTTGACAACCTCATCATCTAGTATTGCTACCCCGGCAGTTACTAGCTCATCTTTTACTGTTCTGATAATGGTAAGGTAGTCCACAATGCTCTCCCCTTTCTTCATTCTGGTGTTTCTCAGCTTATCCCTAAGAATCAGCTGTCTGTTCAAATTTGAACTCTGGTATAGGTTGAGTATGGCATCATACATCTTTTTGCAGGTGTCTAAATCTGCAATATGAGGAACAAGGTGATCTTTGACCCCATCCATAACGATGCATCTAGCTTTGGCATCTTCTTTTCTGTAGGTTGCTAGTAGCGTAGCATCTGTTGGAACAGAAACGGTAGTGGTTGCATATTCCTTCAGACCATTCTCCTCCAGTAACAGAAGAATTCTTGCTTTCCACACGCCAAAGTTTGAAGCCCCCTCAAGCCTGTCTGAATCTCTTAATCCGGCTGCTGCCATTGCTGAAACCCCTGAATACAAAAAGAAAAATCGAAACTTGCAGTGGTGTGATTAAACTCTAGTTTTCTCTTTCAAAGTATTAGCTCTGATACCATGTGAAAAATACGCCTGCTCTATTGGTGTTGTGAAACCCAGCAATAAATTCACTATTGTTTACTTCAGAAATTTAAATAATAGAAATCAAATGACTGAAACAATGAATTAAAGCATGCACAACACCATTCACTAAAATACTGAATGCAGAGAAAACCAATCACACTTTTACACAATGATTTACCCTAGAAAACCCCTAACTCTGGGGAAAAACCAGCATTCAAAGAGAGAGATTTTATTAAAGCATAAAGGAAAGAAGTTACAACAACTGCCAGATCTTGGCATCCACATCAATACTACAAACTTGGATAATATTCAACTCCTTCTTCTGTTCACTGCAACCTCTCTTCGATCCTGTGTCATTTCCTGCAAAAAAAACCTTTCAATCTGTGTATCTACAATGCAGACATCTATTCTTTTTATAATCTCTTATTCACCAACGGTGAAACAAAACAGAGATTAATCTTAGAAAAACAACAAAGTTGTTTCTAAAAAGAATATCTCCAAATTGGCAAGTGCGTTGTAGAAAGGAAAAGATAAAAAACAGAAAATCTGGAGATAATTATCTCCACCACTGCTCCAGCCTGGGTGACACGGTTCCAGGCTGGAAAAGCTTCTGAGCTACTAATTTTAACAACAAATCCCCTACGTTGATCATTATCAAACCGAGTGAAAAGTTATTTTTGAGTTCTATTGTATTTGGATGTCGAGTCATACATATTATATAAGTAGTAATAGGAATATTTGATAACAGCATATCACACTTTTTCAATTGCATCCTTATTTAGGAGATCCCAAATACATGCCGTTCCACTAATATTTTAAGATCATCAAATTTGTGTGAAGCATTAACAAATCAGTCTCTTAATTAATTTTAAACTTAATTGCGTCCTTATTCTGGAGATTCCCAGTACAGTCTGTCCCACTAATGATAGAGAAAAAATACCAGAAGCATGAAGTGAACCAAGATGGAAAGGGTTTGAAGCAGGTTAAACTCTTTTGAGACTCGCCATAAATTAATTAGTCAAAAGTATTTCCAATCGAAATCTCTTTGCTATTGGATCTCTTGTTTTGTTAAATAGCGGATCTGTTAAAAACATAAAACTAAAAAACAAAATTAATATTGAGCAATATACTGTGATTAAAAATCATAAAGGCAGAGAAAAAACTTTTATTTTTATTCATAAATGTGCAGCAAATATCTACACAGCTTTATTCAGAAAATATGAAATATATAGAGCAACTATAAAAGTTTCTAAAGTATGTTGGGAAACTTTCCCAACTTAAAATGGCCAAAAAACAAAACTATGGGAAACTGTCCCATTTACAACCACAAAAAATAGATTTTTTACTATTTTAACATCCTCCCTAAAATCTGATTTATGTGACAACTTTCATTCCTAAAAGATTCTTCAATCTATTGAAATCTTCCTCTTTCAAAGGCTTTGTCAAAATGTCAGCAACTTGATCTTTGGACCTGCAATAAGAAAGTTTAATTTCATTATTTTTAACCAACTCCCTGATGAAATGAAACTTGATGTCTATGTGCTTGCTTCTCCCATGAAAGACTGGATTTTTAGAAAGTGCAATAGCTGATTGATTATCACAAAATATAACTGTTTCTTCCATTTGAGGCTGCAACAATGCTTCCAGCATTTTTCTTAACCAAACTGTTTGACAACCTGCTGAAGTGGCTGCCACATATTCTGCTTCTGCTGAAGACAATGCAACAATGGGTTGTTTCTTTGAGGACCATGAAATTACACCTGAACCAAGATTAAAAACATACCCAGAAGTACTTTTTCTATCATCTTGATTTCCAGCCCAATCACTATCTGTATAACCAGTTAACTTCAAATCATTCTTCTTTTCATAAAAAATTCCATGATTTGTTGTCCCTTTCACATACCTTAGTATTCTTTTACCTGCTTGTAGATGTGTATCATGTGGATCCTCCATAAATCTGCTTATCAAGCTTACTGCATACATGATATCTGGTCTTGTTGCAGTTAAATACATTAAACTTCCAACCAAACTTTTATACAAAGTAGAATCTACTTTTTTGCTTTCATCCTTTTTGCTCAACTTCATACCCATGGCAATAGGTGTAATTGCTGATTTACTATTTTCCATTTTAAACCTTTTCAAAATATCATTTGCATACTTTTCTTGTGAAATAAAAATCCCATCACTATTTTGAGTTACTTCAATACCAAGATAATAATGCAACAAACCAAGATCAGTCATCTCAAATTCACCCTTCATTTCCATTGAAAAATCTCTAAGCATGTTTTCATTATTTCCAGTATAAAGCAAATCATCAACATAAATGCAAACTATCATAACATCTCTTTGCTGATTTTGTTTTAAGAATAAGGTGGGCTCATAAGGGCATTTTTCAAAACCATTTTTCAAAAAATATGATTCAATCCTTTCATACCAAACTCTAGGTGCCTGTTTTAAACCATACAAAGCTTTCTTTAGTTTGAGCACTTTACCTTTTTCACCATTAATCTCATAACCAGGTGGTTGCTCAATGTAAATTTCTTCCTCCAATACACCATTCAAAAATGCTGATTTTACATCCATATGAAAAAGTTTCCAACCCTTTTGAGCTGCAAGAGCTAAAATCATACGAATAGTATCCATTCTAGCAACAGGTGCAAAAACTTCATTATAATCAATACCTGATTTTTGTTTGTAGCCCTTCACTACCAACCTGGCCTTGTATTTATTCACTTTACCTTGCTCATTGTACTTTGTTTTATACACCCACTTTACTCCAATTGGCTTCTTATGCTCAGGAAGATCTGCAATTTCCCAAGTTTGATTCTTTTCTATGGCTGCAATTTCTTCATTCATAGCTTTAATCCATTTATCATCATTTATAGCTTCTTCAAAAATAATAGGATCACTATCAGCAAAAAATGCAAAATGACAAGTATCTTCATTTACCTCTGATGTTTCTTGATATATGTCAGACAAGCTCCTTGTTTTCTGCCACCTTTTTGGAGAAACAGAGGTGGATGATGAAACATTACCATGACTAGGTGGAGATGAAGAAGAAATTCTTCTTAATGCTGATTGTTGAATGCTACTACTAGCTCCTGTGTTTGCAACTTCATCTTGAATATTAACTTGCTGATATTTCTCTTTCAGATTCCAACTCCACTCCTGATCTTCAATAAACTTTGCATCTCTACTTATCACCAACTTCTTTGTCTCAGGATTGTACAACCTATATGCTTTAGATTCTTCACTGTACCCAACAAAGATACATTTTTCTGCCTTATCATCCAATTTACTTCTAAGTGCATCTGGAACATGAGAATAAGCAATACAACAAAAAATTCTTAGATGATCTACCTGAGGTTTGTATCCTCCCCATGCTTCTTCTGGTGTCATGCCCCAAACTGAATTTGTAGGACATCTGTTCAAAATATAACCTACACAACAAACTGCTTCTGCCCAAAAATCTTTTGGTAAATTCTTAACATTAAGCATACTCCTTACCATATTTAAAATTGTTCTGTTTTTCCTCTCAGCTACACCATTTTGCTGCGGTGTATACCTTGTTGTTAGCTGCCTTTTTATGCCATTTTCAATACAAAAATTATGAAAATCATGAGAAATATACTCTCCACCCCTATCAGTCCTTAAAATTCTAGGAAAATAACCACTTTGCTTTTCAACTGATTCTTTAAATTCTCTGAATTTCTTGAAAGTATCTGATTTATTTTTCAAAGGACACACCCAAAGTTTTCTACTGTAGTCATCAATAAAGGTCAAAAAATATCTCATACCAGATAATGAAGCAACCTCTATTGGACCACATAGATCTGAATGAACTAGCTCCAATGGCTCTGAAGCTCTCCAGGAATCCCTTATTGGAAAGGGTTCTCTATGGTGCTTTCCAACAATACAACCTTCACATTCTTCATCTGGTTTTTGGATAAGTGGTAAACCTATCACCATGTTCTTTTTATACAAAAGATTTAGTCCACCAAAATTCAAATGCCCAAATCTAAGATGCCATAACCATTGTGTATCTTTTACAAGAGCACTGAAACTGAAATGCTTACTATTTTTGATACTAAGAGAAAACATCCTCTTAGTAGTCATGGGTATTTTGGTTATCAACTTATTTTTACCATCAACAATAATGCATGAATCATTTTCAAATTTGACAGTGTGGCCTTTTTGCACAAGTTGACCTACACTTAACAAATTATGCTTTAAACCTGGCACATAAAATACATCACCAATATAATTTTTCTTACCTTGTTTTGTTGTGATTAATATCCTCCCTTTCCCCATGACTGATGCAATTGTATCATTTCCCATCTTAACTTCAGATTTGATGGACTCATCCAAATTCTGAAATAACTCTTTGCATCCTATCATATGATTACTGCATCCACTGTCAACATACCATTTGTCATTATTTACTTCTTCTTTTGTGCTGCATGTTAGCAAGACATAACCTTCCTGCCCTTCACCTTCATTTGCAAACTGGGCTTCCTGTTTACTTTCATCTGCAATCTTTTTTCTACATTCAACCGCAATATGTCCATACTTTTGACAGTAATAACATTGAATAGATGATTTATCATACCTCTGAAAACCTCTACCTCTTTGCTGAAAATTTGTTCTGCCTCTACCTCTTGCTTGAGTGAAACTACAATTTTCTTCATCACTTCTATTACCTCTTTGTCCTCTGCCTCTTTGTTGAAAACGTCCTCCTCTTCCTCTTGAATTTCTACCTCTTCCTCTTTGTGTTGAAGATGATTCTGGTGCAACTTCTTTTTCTTTCAAAGATACTTTGCTCTTTAAAGCTTTCTCAAGTGGCTCCTTTGCTGATTTATTTACTCTTTGTTCATGTGTGTATAATGAACCCATAAGCTCATCTACAGATAAAGTGGTTAGATCTTTTGATTGTTCAATAGCTATAACTACAGGATCATATTTTGTAGGCAAACTTCTTAAAATCTTTTCAACAATTTTTTGATCATTCATAACCTCACCATTTATTTTCATCTGATTAACTATCCCCATTGTGCGAGTAAAGTAATCTCCTAAATTCTCAGAATCTGACATTTGTAAAATTTCAAAATCTTTTCTAAGCATTTGTAAACGAACTGCTCTTACTCTCTATGTACCTTGAAATGATTGTGCAAGAAGATCCCAGGCTTCTTTTGCTGTTGAAATAGTTGTAACTCTTGGAAGGAGAGTCTCATCAAGACCCTGCACAATAAACAATAATTCTTTCTGATCTTTTTTTCGATTATTCTCCAATGAAATTCTTTCATTTTGTGTAAGTGTTGCCAATGCTGCTGCATCTGCTGGTTCTGAATACCCATTTTGCACAAGGTCCCATAGCTCCTGTGATCTAAACAAAATCTTCATTTGAAAACTCCAAAAATCATAATTTTTCCCATTAAATTTAGGAATCTGCAACTGTGTATTGTTAGCATTCATTGCCATTTCGAACCAGGCTCTGATGCCATATGTTAAAAATAGAAAACTAAAAGAAAACAAAATGCCATTACACAGATAAAAACAAAAAATTAATATTGAGCAATATACTGTGATTAAAAATCACAAAGACAGAGAAAAAACTTTATATTTTTATTCATAAATGTGCAGCAAATATCTACAGAGCTTTATTTAGAAAATATGAAATATATAGAGCAACCCCGCAAGAAGTTTCTAAAATTATGTTGAGAAACTTTCCCAACTAAAAATGGCCAAGAAACAAAACTATAGAGGCCATTTACAACCACAAAAACAGATTTTTACTATTTTCGCAGGGATCTTTCACCTTAAATGAAAGATTAGAATTGCTGGTAGAAGAAGATAATCATAAAAGAAAAAATAAATTATAGCCTCCTGTTCAGTGTATATAAGAAAAAAAAGTTCTAAATATTATATATTTTTTTGAAAATAGATATATTAATATTTTATATAATTTTTTATAAAAATATATAAATAAATAGATATAATAA
This sequence comes from Sequoia sempervirens, assembly GCA_007258455.2. Taxonomy (NCBI): domain Eukaryota; kingdom Viridiplantae; phylum Streptophyta; class Pinopsida; order Cupressales; family Cupressaceae; genus Sequoia; species Sequoia sempervirens. The sequence goes on from VDFB02183786.1 coordinate 19,063, forward strand.
TAATGATTTTATTTTATTTTACTTTTTAAAATATATCATGATACATATATATCATATTATATAATATATAAAAATAATATTATTTTTATGTATATGTTATATAAGTAATTAATACACATACACATAAATATATAATTATTTATATATTTAAAATAATGAAAGTAAAATATATTAATTACATATGTATAACTTATATAACTTTTAAATTTTTAGTTTCATTTAATTTAGATTTAATTACTATACAATATCATTAATATTATGTTTAGTATTAAATATTGATATTATTTTTATTTTTATTTTTACATTTCATGAATCGGGTAGCCGCCTAGAAACTGTAGTGTGTCCAGTAAAAACTTTTTCACATGACTCATACTCTTGAGTACCATATGGACGATGGAGCCCCCTGCCCATTAAATATTGATATTATTATTTTGATGTGTAAATGTTGTAAAAAGAAAAGAGAAAAAGTAAAGAACTATTTTATTTATTACATAAATGTATAGATACATATACTTTAACTTTAAGTAAGAATTATTTTATTTAATTTTATCTATATTTTTTTCATAGTTTCAATAAATGGTTGACTCACACATGTGCTTTACTAGTCTTTTTGTTTCATTTTTTCTTTTATTTTTGATATTTCCTCTCTATGTGCATTTCTCTATTTGTACCTTCATTCTTCTATATGTCATAAGATTTTTTCCTTTTCTTTGGTCATTACCTTTCATTTGCATTTTTGTCTTGTGTTTTCCTTTTAGGGATGACACAGGGCATTGAGACACCCTATGTCTCTTCCATGTTGACCCAAAAGATTTTTCATTATCTTTTTTTTTCCTTTCATTTGCATTTTTGACTTATGTTTTCCTTTTGGGGATGATGCAAGGTGTCGAGACACCCTATGTCTCTTCCATTTTACCCAATTTTTTTTTTATTTGTCTTCTCTTTTTCCTTTCATTTTTTCTTTTGTTTCCTTTTTTTGAGGGATGATGATGCAAGGAGTTGAGACACTTAGGTATCTTTCATGTTAACTCAAAAGGTTTTCATTTTTGATCTCTCTTTGTATCATTCTTCTATTTCTATGTGTATTTGGGAATGATGATAGTTCCTAGCTCTCTAATATCATTGCAACAAAGATAGATATTGACCCTGAATCCATAGATCTCTTATGTGTTTCTAGGGGGAAACCCACCTTTTCCTTTTTCCTTTTCATGTTTTGGCTACTTTAAAGTAATTGCTCACAACATGGTGTTTAGAAATTTCTTTAAAGTGGGGGCATACACTGGCATTTCTTTGACATTATTTCATTGGCATTTTTTTCCATGTTCTTTGATGTGATTTTCTTACATCATGTGATGTGTTTTTCTCTTTGTGGTGACATTGGGAGTAACGTCCTTCAAGAGCTTGATCTATCTTAGCATGGTACATTCCTCTTGGTGGTAATGTGACACACTACATTCCCTAAGTTGTGAATCTTTTATTCTTTGATTAGTCATCTCTTGGAGATATTAGGAACAATGTCCCCTAAGATTAAAACCTCACACGAACTAAGCAAAATCCCTTCAAACATTCCTCTTTCTTGTTGTGTGCATTTTTGTACCTTATTAGAGTCATGGAGGTATGGCTTTGATATGGTTCCTCGGGGCTCACCTAGTGAACAGCTTAGCTTCACTAGCCCTTGTGTGTGTGCATTTTTTCTTTTTTGTGACTCATTAAAGTCATGGAGGTATGGATTTGATATGGTTCCTTAGGGCTCAGCTAGTGAACCCCTAGCTTCACTAGCCCTTGTGAGCATGCATTTTATTTCTTTTTTTCCTCATCATATTCATAGGGGTATGACTTTGATATGGACCTCTTAGGGGCTCACCCTATTGGACAACTAGATTCACTAGATTACCGCTTGAGCATGTGTTTTGCATAGTGGAAGCATGTTCCACTTGTAAATATTTTTGGACAAATAGCCTAGACCCAATCCATAGCGCATTGGATGGCCAGTCGAAGCTTGATTTGTTGCATTTTTATTTTTCCTTCTATTCATTTTCCTATCTTTGATGGTGTATGTTTATGATTTGGTTATGGCTTCATATATCATTTGCAAGTGTGTTCCTGTGTTCCTATGTTGGTTTATCATAGGATCTTGATCCTAGTGGCAGCCCACCCTCTTGGCTATTTTCATTCTATCTTAATAGCATTCCTTACATTGAACCCCTCTCTTGATTGTGTGGTTGGCTACTTTGAGTGTGAATTTGAAGCAATTTCATCCTCTCACTACAAAGAGTGGGGGCTAAATGTAGTGTAATAAGAAAATGCATACCCTTGCATTCACACACACTTGTTACTGGGCTTTCCTTTTTTTAATCCTTATTTGTAATGTTAATTGAGGGTCCTATTTTGCATCCACAAAATTCTAATAAATTGTATATGTTTATGGCTAATCCTGAAAATCATCAAAGGGTAAATGATAATTTAATGATTTTGGTTGTGTTTCCTTGATTTTTGGATAGGGAATAAGACACCACTTAGGGAATTTTTTTCCTCCAAAAGTCTTGGGACTCTCTTTTCAAATGCACCTTAATTGGACACCTTTTTGGAGTTTGTTCCCTGTGTTCCATGCCTTGGAACTAAGACACCACCTAGGGTGTCTTAGTCCCCCTTAAGTTATTTTTAGGTTTTAATTTCAAATCTTGGCAAGATTTAGCCTCTTTTAATTAATGAATTCATATGTCAGCTTGGTGTGATGTAATTTTGGGATATTAAGAATAGATAAGTATAAATACAAGGTTCCTTCGCTCATTTTCTCCTAACAAGCAATCTAAGCATATCCAAGCATTTAAATATTGAAGAGAACATTCAAGAGCAATTCATGAAGCATTTGGAGCCATCATCAAGATTTATGCATCATATCAAATATATTCTTGCATCATGTGTGTTTTTGAGCTAACATTTGTGATGTAGGGTTTTGATTCAAGAAAGTAATTCAAGACAAGATCTATCAAGTATTCATTTGATTCAATATCTACATTCAAGCTAGCCACTTCACACAAGTTTGTAGATTTCATAACAAGGGTTTTGTGAGTTGCAACATAGCACTTTGTTTATTTATCATTTCCTTCCATTATTTCATTTCATCAAAAGGTTTAATTACTAACAAGGGGTTTGACCAAGGAAAACCCCCATTTACTAACAATCAACAAGTTTTTCCTCTCTTACATGTTTGTGTTTATAGATTTAGGTTTAAGACTTGAAGATAATTTGAAGTGAAAAGTTGCAAAGTTTTCATATTCATGGAAACTCACCCTCTGAGGCCAAATGCGGAAGTTTCAAGACCAAAGAGACTTGAGAAGGAAGTGCATACATTGAACGACAATAGTAGACATCTTAGTCCTCCCTAGCATATTTTGATAACATTTTTTCATTTATAGAATCCTCATTACATTTCAAGACTTCCTAGGTACATACGTCCTAACTTGTTGTTGCTTAATTTCTTCATTTGCACTCATCATTTGACTTACATTACTAAGTTTTGTGAGTTGAATGTTAAGTTGTCTTTTCCAAAATTTTCCTTGGTGGTGAACCCTTCGAAGCCTAAGTAACCTTCCTAGGTATGCTTTGTTGAGAATAGACTCATCTTTGTGTTGATATTCAATCCAATTTGGGATCGTAGGTCATCCTTGAATGACAATTGGAGAATAGTGGTGTTCTATGACCTAGGCCATAAAGCATCCCCATTTTTCACATTGTTCATTTTGGTGAACCTGGCATTTTAGAACACTCATTTTCTAATTTAGAGTTCATTGAAAGTCCTAGTTCTAGGTTTCATTCATTATTGCATTGCATCTTGCATTAGTGAAAGTACATCTAGGTTTTATCATATTTGCATTAGTTAAAGTGCATATAGGTTGAATTTTTGCTTTCTTGCATCATGTTATCTCATTGAAAAACTAAAAAGTGCATTGTCAATCATCCTAATTGCATTTAGGAACATTGTTATTGCATTCAAAATTCTAAAAGTTGTATTCAACTTCTCATCCAATTACTTGTCATTAGTTACTTTTCTTGCATTCATTGGCACACTTTTCTATTTCCAAATATCAAGTCCCTGGGTAGGTAATTTGGGGACATTGTTATCAACTCAGATTTTGCTATATTTTTGAAAAATAAACTTTACTGGGACTAAAATTCCCTTGCTAGCATCATAGTCCCTTTGTGGGTTTTTGGCTCAGAACCCTCTCTATGTTGTTTGTTGTCTATTGCAATTTTTGGAACCTCATAATTCCTTCAGTAGGACCAAGATGTCATTACTGGTGTCTTAGTCCCTACTGAGTTTGAATTTGCAGTTTTCAAGGTTTGCAATTACATTTCTATGCTTCTATTTGCTTCTTTCCATTTTTTACTACAGTTTACAGAGTTACTGTTATTCTAATTTATTTCATTTCATGTGTAATTGTAAGCATAGGATATTGTGTTCATTGCACTCTCTTTGGTCATCCCTTGTATGAGTCGTACTACTTGGTGTCCTACTACTAATACTATGGTGAGATGAAGTATGAGACTCATGGCATTCTGTGATAAAAAAACTCATTGTGGAGCTTGGGTAATCTAGCTCTCTTACTCCTAGTATTGGTATTAGTTCACTAGGTATGGATTGTACCTTTGATACCTCTTTTGCTATGCCAAGTGTTCAAACAATGGTTAATCATATTCCTCAAGAAAACATAATAAAAATACATGAAGACTTAGCCTATTGACAAGATAGTGTGAGTACTAAAAACATTTCCAACACTATTATACCTACCATAGATAGTATTCAACACATGATGGAAAGTGATGGACTGGAAGTTTTGCATAACATAGCTAAAATATTTGGAAAAAATCTACCATCCACCACCAATGGTGCTCAAAATTCAAATAGTATGCAAGGCCAAGGAGGAAATTGAACTCCTCCCCCTTCAACCATAACCTCCATTCCCACCTATACTTGAATCCTCAAGTGACCACAATGATGCAACCAACTAGCAATGTCTTTCCTACCTCGAATATTTCCACGAGTGCTCCTTATACCTATGTGGCATCTAACCTTATATCTCCTCCTATAAGAAATCCATTCACTTGTCCTTCCAACACATACACACCACCACCATATTCACCTCCATCTCAAACCACAAATAAT
>VDFB02183787.1:0-41132 GCA_007258455.2 Sequoia sempervirens
TAATTAAATAAAGATACGAAGATGAAATGAACTAGCTAATTACACAGAGACAGTGATTTAATTAAATCGAGGGATTTATTTAATTAAAAGGGGAATTATGATGACTTGAATCAAATAAGGCTATTCGATTAAATGGTTAAATAGAGGTATTATTCAGGATGAAGTGATGTTAGTAGATTAGGATCAAGTGCATGTACATTTTATGTGTCTACATTTTTCCCCTCTTTGAAGCAATGTACTTGTTGCGTTGGTTCAAAGAATAATCTATCTTGATCAAAATTCAAAAAAAATCTAATTTTTTGGATGCCCCATTGTTGCCCCGGTGAGAAGAATTATGTTGGTATACTGCCCCCTCGAGAGATCAAGTGGAAATACTAATTTCTGATCAAGATCACAATAAAATGTGAGAGGAGTGGTTCTACTAATTAGAGGATGAAAGATAATTCTTTAGAAAGATCATATATTTGACGTAGACAATTTTGATGATGTATAGATAGTCATCGAACATGGGTAGCCTCATGTATATTTTGATATATTACACATAGTTGATCCTGATTTGTACCATGACAGTTACATTATTGATGATATAAATGATATGATTATGATGTTTGGATGATATGATGATGCATGGATGATATGGATGCACATGATATGATATGATGATGCTTTTATGATTATGCAAATAGATGATAAATGTATGGTTTATGAGATGTTTAGAATAACCAATCTATATTATGCAATGATGGGGATGAATGCTTGTGGTATGATTAATGATTTCTATATGATATGATATGCATTATGCAGTATGTTGATGGTTTTGTGGATGCAAGATAGATGCAATGGTGGTGATTTATGATTAATTGTCATGGTTCCATGTTAGTGCAAAAAGCAAGAGATAGAAGAAAACAAGAGATTCCAACAAGACATGAGATGATGATGATGATTACTTGTTGAGGATTTGGAATTTTCAAAGGTCCAATTACCTTATGTTTGATAATACACATAGGCATGATGAATCAGGGTATAAAGAACCAAGATGGCATTGTACCTGATGCGATGGACTTTGACTTGACAAACAAATAGGAGTATTTTTGTTCACACTTGACATATGGAAACCTTGCTAGGACGTACCTAACAAAGCAAGTATTCACCAATTTATATTACAAGAATGTCCAACAAGTGTAACAAATAAAAAGATAATGATTGTTACCCCATTCCTATCTCTCTAAATCCCTTCGTTGGGGACATCATTGAGAGGTCCTTGAAATGAGCACAATAAGATAAATCAAAAGAAAAAATCAAGTACACAAACAAGCAAATGTTCTTCATACCTTTAGCCAAAGGGATGTGTTTTGATAGGATAAGTCTAAGGTGGTATCAAGGAATTATACTTCCATTGTCCGAGAGCGATATAATCACCTCAGGACATGCGTTATGGGATGATGATGGTTTTTGATAAGTTGATTGGTAGGCTGTTGATATAAGGTTGACATGTCTAAAAATGATCAAGAGTTTGATTTTGTTTTAAAGGTTTGTTGTTTTGATTTTGATTTTACGATTGAAGGTTGCTTTTGCTGACCACTATGATTGTTTTTATTTGTGTTGCCAAAGGATAAAATTAAGCATTGATTGAGTTTAGTATGGATGATTGATTAGTACAGGTATGAGATGGGATGGATGGATTTTCAAATATTTTGATATTTTTGATGATGTTTTTTCCAAATGTTTTGAGAGCCTATCTTTTTTGGGTTTTCTAATTTTATGACTATTTTAGATTTTTATTTTTATATTTTGGATTTTGTGAGATTTTATGAATGTTTTTGGATTTTGTATCTGGGGGCTACAGTCAAAGACTAACTTTTCCCTCACGTTGAAACAGAGAGGAATACAATAGATTTCAAAATTCCATAATTTTATTTTTACTGGCTTTTATGAATTTTTTGGATTTTGTGTATAGGAAATTTTTACGGTAGTTTTGGATATGGATGTGTGTACATTGATATCCAATGATTTGTTTTGGGATTTTTTTGAAAACCAAGCTAAGGTTGATTGATCAAATCAATGGATTAATGATGATAACATTGTTGAGGATACACAACAATACAAGGACAGTGTTAAGCAACATGAGGATTTAGAATTGATTGGATTTGATTGATCAGGATTGATGTAGCTTGATTTGGAACAAAATTGTTTTGAATGATTCAAAGTGACATTGAAGCACACGTTAGATGCAAATGATATTGATTGTTTGGAATGATGTTCGATGAAAGATAAAACTTGATAAGGAACATCTTCTCATCAAAATGTACCATGGGCTAGTGATTTGGATCTTTGCTCACAAATGCTTTGACCAATTTCATTTCACATTTGCCAATGTTCAAATCACCACATAAGTTGGAGGATATAGATCAAGATTTATTCTTGAAGAAAGATGAAAATATCTACCCCCAGTGTCTAGCAATGTATGGAATACCATGGGTGGATGCTTAGATAGGTGTATGGATGGAGGGATATGGATTATCTTGTGATAAGATAAGGTGTTCAGATAAATAATGCTCATTTGGATAATGCTTCATGGCTCTAATAATGTTGGGTAGGATAGGATCAGTGAAAATGACCCATGTCAAGATGTATATCATAAGCAAGTGTAAAGTGTAGACCAAACTTCGTCAAGGTCAAGATAATTTGGAAGATGGATGTAGATAGATAAAGATGGATTGGATAAATGGTTCATGGATGAATGGATTTATTATGGCTAAGATGGATGGAATGTTGGCTTTATTATGAATGGGATAAGATGCTCCCTCCTAAACCGGGGCACGTAGATGCTCGATTCTACACATGATGCCTATTTTCCAGGTTTTCATCATGGTACCTACCCAAAGCACCACTGAAGTGGTTTTCACTAGAGGACGATTTTTTTCTTCAATGTTTTCAATCCCTTTTCTAATTTTTTTAGATTTTCATATTTTTTGATTTTTTTTATTTTTCTGTGAAAGATTTAAAGCTCTCATTGAACCACAAGGTGTTGTTGATGTAGATGCTTCTTTCATGATGTACCATTGATATCCTACTTGAAGAAATTGCTTTGCTAAGATACTTGCACTTGAATGCAACTTTTGGGATTCTTGATCTACTATATTGATATCAGGGTTAACTCTATCTCTATGCGCACATTGTGATAGAGTGCCTTCAGAATCCTTATTATGAAGGGTCATTTCCAATACATGGTCAATTTGAGAATTGGATATGATGCGTGAAGGTGTGGTTGGAGTGTGTTTATGGATAAGAGATAGATTAGTTGACAGTTTGGAACCTTTGACTCTCCAAACTTGGGAAGATGAGAAATAATGGGTGGATACGGAAGTGTGCATGGAATTAGGACCAACTACTTGATACACTTTGAATTTTGCTTGAAAATATTTCTTTTTCTTTTGTGGACATCTTTATTGAATATTTTCCTTTTTATTTTTTCCCCATAGATTCACTTTGAAGCCTAATCAGGGAGTTTGAAGTAAGGATAAATCTTTTCTTTGTATTCTTTGGTATCCATGTGTATTTTGATTTGTCCATTATTCTTCTTTGCTTGTTTTTCTTTGATAACATTCTTTGTGCTTTGATTCAAATCTTTCTTTTGATGTTGGTCCCAATTCATGGATAGGGTGATGGGTGGATGAAGATTCATGGCAGCCGGTGCACAGTGTGTTGGCATTTCATCATCAGGAGATTCCTACCTATATTGTGACATTTGCTTAAAACCCTGGTTGCCCCGGTGTTATTGGAATTATTACTGCTTCATGATTTGATTCTTGTTAAAGAGATATCTTGTTCAAGCCAAAACTCTCTAATAAATGACCACTATAGATGATGAAATGGCTTCCATTTGTTACTCTGCCTAACTCAGAACAATATATTATGTGACCTATTTCTTTGAGTGAATAATGTGAGATATCTTCATATGATATCTCTATCTGAATTTGGGATATTCCTCCCGTCCTAGTATTACGACAGCTCCAGGTTTGATTATAGGAATTCAATAGCTTTTCTGTATGTGAAATCCACTACTCTGAAATAGAGACCCATCTACATGGCCCCAAATCCCAAAGAAATATCTCAAAGGAGTAGATGGAAGTATACGATATATGGATATAGTCATCATGTATGAATAGAGAGATATCCCGATGTAGATCATTTGTAGTAGATTGGGGATAAAATTCATAGCGATCTTAAGAATGATTTTAGGAATTGCTTTCGACATGCTTTGGATCAAGTTCTTGACATGGATCAATTTCAAAGGATGGATTGCTTACAAAGGGTTCTTGGATATCTTTGTTAGGCATAGGAAGTGGCTCAATATCTTCTTGATCTTTGAGTGAATTTGGATCAAGTGTTGAGTTGAAGATTCCTTCAATATTGAAAATCATGAGGTCGAAGGATGTCAATATGTCTTGGAAAGGACCATTGCTAGACTTTGGTGAGAGATGTTGATCATGCTTTAGAATAAATTTTTGAGATATGTCCTCTAACTCATTAGGTGATGTAAAGACATTTTCAACATGATCATTGGTCAATGGATTTTTGATTACAAGATCAAATAATGTTAACACTCCTTGAAATAGATCATTGTCATATATTGTTGAAGAATTCTCATCATGATCAAAAAGTGACTCTTAATGTATGTTGATTTGATCTTCGAATGAGGTAGACACATCTTCCATGTATTCATTGATGGATAGGTCTTGATCATGTGATCGTTGACTTGGATCGATACATGGAGTCGTTAACATTTTGCTGGTATTTTGAACAACATTTGCTTGTTGGGCTTGGTATTGGGCTTGAGCTTGCGCTTTCACTTGAGCCTCGTCTTGTGCTTGTTGGGCTTGCAATGCGGCTTGGGAAACTTGAGCAGTTTGTGTAGCTTGCTAAGCAGCTAGTTGTACAGCTTGTCAGTTTTGGTTTTGTTGGAGTGCCTTCTAATAAGCAGCCTGCTAAACGGCTTGCAACACAATGTTGTATTGGTTTGATGTGTTTGGTTTGGGTGGTGGTGGTGGTAGAGGTGGTTTTGGAATAGTGCTTGTTGTGGTGATAAGAGGTATCATCATAGTGATGATTGGGATTTGAGTGGTGGATGGTGTGATTGATATGGTTAATCCTTGAGAGACCATGTTTTGAGGGATGATAGAAAATTTGTTGGTTTCTTGTGCTATGGGGATGGTTGCCATCTGTTGTTGCGATACCAATGGCAAGGGGGGAGGATTTTGTATGATGCCTTGATTGATGGTTGGGGGTATGTTTTGGATGAGAAGTGGCAGGGATGGTAGCCCCAAACCAAGAGGTGATATGGATTTTAATGGAAAGGGTGGGAATGGTGGGAAAGTGAGTGGCATGCTCCCTTGGGGAAATGATAATGTTTGATAAAAAATGCCCCCTGGTCCAAATAGGTCACCTTCTCCTTGTGAGGTCATAGGGAGAGAGGTTTGAGGGGTTGAGTAAAATGATGATGATGGGTCATTAGGACTATGAAAAGTGAGGGGGGAAAATGGGTGTGATGGATTTTGAAAAAAATTCTTGTGATTTTCAAACATATCTATCCAAAATTTTACCAAGTGTGGATTTGAAATGTTCATGTTTAGTATAGTTGTACTTGGTATATTTTCATTTGGAATGAATGGATTTGGTGGGATAATGTTGTTTTGTTGAAGACTCATGCATTGAGTATTTGGTTGATAGATTTGTAAGTTTGGACTTGGATTTAAATATACCATCAGAAAAGGTGTTCCAAGATTTAGATTTGGTATAATCACATTTGTTGTACCATTGAGGTTTGTAGGAGATAATGATCCCATGTATGGATTGTATAAATGTGAGTTTTGAAAATATATTGGTTTTGTAAGGTCTTGATAGTTTGGTTACTTGCTTTACGCATGATGTATGGATAAAGTTTATATTCCATGTTCTTCTTGTGTTTTGACCTTGTTGTAAAAGTAACCTATAAGGTGTTCAGGACCAATGATGAGATGAAGGATAAAAAGGGGTGAATGATATGAGTGTTGAACGTTTAGGGACTTTGTATCAATGCTAGACTTAGGGCTTGATTTTAATTTTTTGAGTTGGATAATGAACTTGTAAACCCTAAGATGTTAGATGTTATCTTAGGATGTACTTGTTCAAAGGGGTGCTAATTTAACTAGAGGTATGAGAAAGGATGCATTCCCATACTCCTAACTAAACAAGGTGATTTTGATTTTGATGATTTACCCAAGTCTAGAATGATGTTTTCAAAGATCTAAAGTTGTTTATGAGATGGAGATGATAAATTTTTGGAATGGATGAAGTGTTTTATTTTTATCCTAAATGAACCTAAGAAGGACTTGTTTACAAGGCCAAGGTTTTGAAGAACATGATTTTCCCTTCAAACCAAAAGATCAATGTTTTCTCAAAAGACCATAAGACAAAAGATACACAAGCACATGTGTGGGGTTCAATTGATTTCATCTTAATTAGTGAATTTATTTTACCACAAACACTTCTTTGATTAGGTTTTCCAAACTAAATGTCCAATGTCTTAATTTCTTCGAATCCCACAAAATATGTTATGTGGAATTTTGATGAATCCAAGGCAAGGGTTACCTATTGTTGATCTTTAGTAGGAAAATTGAGATGTAAGTTCAAGTGTTTAGAAACCTCTAAGGATGTGAATCCCAAGGGCAAGCAATAACACATGAATTTCATCAATTGTATTTGCCTCCTAAAGGGTTTGAAATTTTGATGATGATGCTAAGTGTTTGTTTCCAAATGTTTTTGAACAAGTAAAGTGTTTTGACTCATAAGCAATATAACATCCTAGCTCAATTGGTACATTTTTCTTGGTGGGATTTCCTCATGCCCTTCATAGTAGAAGAGATGATTTTACATGTAACCAAGGAAAAAGTATAAAGGTATGTTAAGAATGAAGTCTTAACCTCTATACTTTAACCAAGATCGGACATGGCAAGTAACTTCTTGGAATCTAAGTTCCAATGCACCACTTTGATAAAATCGTTGGATGGACTAGTTGGCTACTACAAACAAGGTTCTTAATGACGGGACATCATGGACATGGCACCTTGTGAGCGTCTAACGAGCCACTAAAGGCTTTTATTAATCCTACTAGGGGATCTTATACTTTTTATGGTAGTACCCTGTTTTGAAAGACATTGTACAACTAAGGCCTACATACCATGAGGACTTGACAATTTAGTCTTATCCATTTATATACCAGCCCGAATGAAAAACCGGTTGGAGTTGTCTTCGAGTTCTCCTTTCGGATGTGTCTCTTAGGCAGGCCCCTCTAAAGGTAAACAATAGCGAGCAAGCACATCCATAGTTTGATCGACCTTCATTTAGAAACAAAGGGAGAACATTATAGCTATACCTCACACTTTCAAGCTTTAGTCAGATTTTAGTTCCCAAAATGAAGTGTGGGAGGTGATGCTAATCTCAACCACAAGATCACACTCAAAAAGACAGCGATTCTCCGAGATCAGCTTGTAAAAATTACTGAGAGAGAAGTGCATACTTTTTGATGATGTTAGTTTAGAAATGAAAATCCCACACCAAAAGAAATAAAGTTGCACATGTTCATTTTAACCTTTCAAAGAAATTGTGAGTTCATTTTAAAAGCACTAAAGGAATTGTGAGATTTCATTATTCAATTGTTAACTTTAAAAAAAATCTAGTAAATTGGCCTAAGGTTCTTTTCAATCCCTTTGTCTTGTTCTTTTTAGAGCCCAAATTAAAATCTATTGAGTCCTAAAAGCTTGAAGGGGTAAAATCCTTAGAAGTGGGATTATAATTGCTCCCCAAAGTGTTCAAAAACACTTGATACACTGATGTGATAATGATTTTTTCTTTGACTTCCATGCTTCATGATCCTTTAAAACCTATAATACAAGCTCCAAATGTTAGATGACATCGAGAAACAAGAAGATATGAAGGTTAGATAAATTATTAAGCATAAAAACCCTAAAATTTAGACCAAGTTTCATTGTTATTTGACATTAGCAAAGTGAAAGTTGAAGGTACCCCCAGCTCTGTAAAAGGGATTAATAATAACCTACATTCGAATGGCTCTATGAGAATTCACATTTCCAAAAAACTGAAAAAAAAGGGCAAATATAACCATTTTAAGTTTGCATGAGAATTCAAAGAGAAAATCAAAGGTTCTATTTAGCGATGCGTGACTCTATTGGGATTTTATAGCGAAAACTATATGAGTGATGTTGGGAATTTGGAAAGTAATTTGTAGTTTGAAGTTTTGAGTGAGTAGATTTGTTTCAAAACCCGGTTTTTGTATAGCCCCACTAGATTTGTGAGTGGTTCTGTAAGCCCCTGCCCTTTAGGCACAAAGCCAGAGAATTAGGAGGAGTGCTATGTATTTGCACTAGAATGTAAGTGGTTCTATATGAAGCCCTGTTGAGATGAGTGAAAGCACAGAACAACATAAACTACACCAAAAACCAAAACACATAATTTTCTCCAAAAATGTGATTAGAATGTGAGAATTTCCACTCAGCCTACAGGTACTTAAAATGTTAGAGCCAATCCCTAATACTTTACAAAACCTGATGAACACTACTACATTCTCAAGATAGGAAGTAAAATCAAGGAACAAAAGGATTCCTATGAGAATCCATTGGCAAGGTTTCAAATAAAACTTAAAAAAGCAAAGAGTGAGATATAGAAAAGAACAAGCTAATTTAGCCCTAAATCCTATTATTGAAACAAAATGAAAAATCTTACGTCCCATGGGAGTTGGTGCTTAATTTGATGTGAAATCAGCCCTTTCCCAATTCTATGATGCAATATTGAGTGTGTGATGAAAGAGTGATCCACTTTTTTGATGTGATGAGTTCTCCCAATAGAAAAACTCTGCAACCTAAGCTACTCCAGAGCTCAATAGTAATGGATAAAAGAGGTACTAATGATTTGAGGCATAGTAAGTTTACTCAAAATTGTTGATGGATCAAATGGAAAGGATGAGCTCTTCATTTCCCCATAGATGAGATTGATTAGAGAAGAGGCAAAAGGGATGAATGTGGGACTAATCTTCAACAAATGAGAAGACGCCACATGTCATCATGTGAATGGTTGAGGAATGAACACATTTTGAAGAATGTGCAAAGAGGGAAAATTTGAATTCAAAAATATGAAACTTCTGAAGAGGATGAAATTGAGAAAGATTAAACAAATGCACACTTGAGAAACCAAGGAAAAGGAACGTATAAGGAATTTTAAATGCTTTGTTGGAGGACAAGTCCTTTTAGGGGAGATTTCAAATTTGAGGTATATTTCCTCTTTGTGCACTTTTTGAGATGAAATAGATGATTTTATAAATCGATTAAATTAGTTACTCATGTGCAAGTTAGAAATCTGGAAGGGATTTGATCTGGATTAAGATTTAAGACCAATCCCAATATTTTACGATTAATTTTAAAAATGATATTAGTTAGTTGAGTATTTTGACTTAGATTTTAGAGGATTTAAGTAACTCAAAATGAAAGAAAGGAATGAATTTGGAGACCTAGTTAAATAATTAATTTTTTTATTTAACCAAAGGGTGATGTTAGATTAAAATTGGGCAAATGGCTGAGTTAATTTCAATTTTAATTAGATATGAACTTTAAGAGATTCCAATCAAATAATATGGATTATTTAATTAAATAAAGAGATATGAAAGATAAGAATGACCTGAAAGCCTAATTACCGCGAGGGCGATGATTTAGTCATCCGAAAGGGATTTGGCCAATTAAAGAAATTAGGTAACTAGGTGTCAAATAAGGCTATTCGATTAAATGGTTAAATAGAGGGATTATTCAGGATGAAGTGATGTTAGTAGATTAGGATCTAGTGCATGTACATTTTACGTGTCTACACAAACAAAGTTACTATTGGAACTATTAAAATCTAATGATTTTCGCATATTTTTCTTGCCCCCTGAGTCTCCATATGAGTTTTTCCTTATGCATATTTCCTTCATTTCATAATTATTTGCTCACTTTTTGGCTCATATTTGTCCCCTGAGTCATCTGTGTATGCATTTTCTACATTTTTGTCTATATCGACATAGGTCTCCCATTGTTTCCCCAACCCATGTTGCTTCTGCACTAACATTTGTTTGCCGCAAGTGGTCGGCAGGACTTTCTGACTATCTTGGCGATTGGAGTTTTCATCTGTGGTTGGATATCGGCATGTGTTTTGGCCGTCAGAGTAGCGTCTCACCGAATTCAACATGTCTCTCTGAATATGCACATAAGGGTCCATCGGTATGTGCTTGGCGGTATCGACGCAGTGTCTTGGTGATTTCATCTTGTCATGTCGACTGGCGAGTATGGGATGCATATTGGGAGGAGTTAAGGCTATCATTGTAAGGTCTTGGTGAGAGATCTTCGGTCTCGCCGACCTTACACATGGATTTTCTTCGAGGAGCTATCGGTAAGACTATGGTGGCTTCAGCGGAGGCCACTTTGTCAGCATAACAATTGGAGTATCACAGTGACTCAAAATGAATGAGGATCTTCGGTGAAGCAAGGCCCAGTCTATGAGACATCTCTATGAGATCATGTGGTCACAATGATAATGATTAAAATGAAATGGGCACTTGTCGGCAAAAGAATCTCTTAGTCACACCGACATGAGATTAAGTGGGAGGCTCTCGGTGAAACTTGGAATGATCTATATAACCTTTCCTCGACACTGCATTGTCTTAGCGAAAGCAGATGGGAGTTGGTTTTTGGAGTAAGTGTTGCCTTTTCACGATGATTGTGAAACAAAAGTGAATTCCTTTCGGCCTGACATATTGATCTCGGTATATGGTCTCCCTAATACATATGTGTTATAGGGAAGTAGAGTGGGAACAAATGAATACTATATGCTTTGGTATGACTAACGGGTTGTTATAGCGACATATAGGGGGTAAAATGCATTTCGATAAAGCATTCTATTATCTGTATGACTTCTCTGCCGACCGGCGAAAAGGCTATAAGAACTCTCGGAACCAACGATAAAAACTTCGCCAACCAGAGCATACTTGAAGCGGATAGTCACGGCAATGAATCTTGACGGAGACACTTTCAGCGAAGATGATAAACCAATAAAATTACTTGTGACATACTTTCATGGCTGTCTTAGCGGTATTGATGTAAAATGGCACAAAATACATCACTAAGGCTGACATGAATCTATGTGGATGACTGTTGCAGGCTGACATATTTTGGGCCCAAATTTTGTGTTTGGCTGACATGAGTTCTCAATTTGATATTTTCTTCAAATGCTTGTGTATAAATAAGCATTTTTCATTTTGTAATAAACACCAGTTGTTAGTATTTTTTACAGTAGGAAAATTGTATGGATACAGAATAGTAAATTTGTCAATTCAGAGGCTCTAATGCATGTTTTAAACATGGAGGTACTTATGAATGTCAATTGATGTTGCTGCACCTGTCTGGTATCAATTATCTATTGAATTAAATAAAAGGATTGCTAAGTTGTCTCCAAAATGGATTCTTTCTGATCGTTTAAATTGATATGACAAGTTTGTATTTGATTTATCAGTGCACGTTTGTTGTTCTTGTGTGATTGATTGATTGGTTCTTTCAAGTAAAGACTAAATCCTTTTGGTTAATCACAGTGATCAAAGAGATTCAATTGGATTTTTAAGTAGAACTTAGTAATCATATTTTTGCATGTTTATACTAGTTGTAAGCATAATCTATGCCAGATAACTTGAGTTTTCTCCAGAGAGTGTTGCTCATCTTGATCTCATTTGACTCCACATACCCAACAAGGCACTAGTCTCTGCACTTCATCATTTTGAATTCATTCATCTTCTTTATATCTTTAAATTGAGCATTTAGGACTTAGATCAGAATATTGTCACTTTTTTCAAATTGGATTTCATTTGTTCACCTCCAATTGCCATTGTGGACAAATTACTTTTAAGAGATAGTTGCAAGTCAAGACTGCATTATTCAGAGAGGTACACCCACCCAAGTCTTGCAGCACCTAAAGCGTAGAAGTTTGAATTCTTTCAATCTTGTCTGTTACCTTGAAGCGTATCAAGAGATTGGCAGCCTCTTGAGGTATCTTGCTTGCATTTTTGAGAGCTAACAGGTACCAAACTTGTCTAAACACCAAAACCTATCATAAAAAGGTTATAAATTCACCCATACACCTTCCCATAACAATAACACAGAAGAAGGACCCTTACTTCACATTCAAAACTCTCAAACTCTTACTGCACATTGATGTTTACCAGACGGAGACAACTTTGTATTTATAGGTCAAACAACATAAAGGGACTCTAAACTTCTAAATTCATCAAAACCTAAAAAGGAAGGTTTTTAAACACCCTTAATCAACCTTTTACAATACTTCCACCCCAAAATAACACCCTTTAAATCTTCAAACTCAAAAATCTTCACTGTATAGGGTCAATTTTCCATATTTTTCATGAATTGCAGACCTAGGGCAATGTAAAAACATACCAAAACCTTATTCTCACCCTTCGAAACTTTGGAATCTTTAGGAATACAAAAAAAAATATCTTTTCACCAAATTTGAAGGATTTTCATTGATTAAACTATGAGAAATGCAATTAAATGTGCTCACTGCTACCCTAGAAGAGGGTTTTGACTCGCCTGGAGAAATTTGCACATAGCTTTATCAAACTGGCATGGATTTTTATGAAATAAATTGAAAAAAAAAAAGATCCATAGGGCTATCAAGTACCATAGAGGAGGATTAGATTTAACACAGAAATAAGGTCGTACAATGGCCTGTAACCATGAAAATGTAGGAAAAATACAGAAAACTAGTGCTTTTCATAGAAATTCTTCTTCATACAACCTTTCCCAACCTTCCTTGAATTGTATGAGGCTTAAAAGTTCCTTTATAAAGAAATTAAAATTTCCTAATCTGGCTCTTTAACTACCTTGATAGTTCACATTCCCCCCTTTTACAATTTGTTGCATTTTACAAACTTTGCATTGACAACATTTTGTCAAATTGTGCAACTTTTACATTTTAAACCCAATGACCTTAAAATGACTACGTATTGCCTAAAACACACTCAAAATGATCTTATTTCTCTTATTACAACATTATGACCTCCTACTTGAATCAAACTTGAAGTTGCCTCCTTGAGGCATGCTCATGCTTGGGTGCTCTTGCACCAATCTATGGATTTGGGGTCAGTATGTTCGTTGTTGTAATGTTTTTATTAAAGAGCTTAGAACTATCGGCATTCCCCAAATACATAGAACTAGAAGAATGACACAAGAAGGGTGAAGACAAAAGAAAAATAAGTTTCATTTTGGGTCAACATGGAAGAGACATTGTGGTCTCAACACTTTGCATCATCCCCAAAAGGAGAAACACAAAACAAAAGAGAAAAAGAAAGTAAAAGGAAATTTTGGGTCAACATAGAAGAGACATAGGGCATCTCAATTTTTTGCATCATCCCCAAAAGGAAAACACAAAACAAAAGTGAAAAGGAAAGTAAAAGGACCTTTTTAGGTCGACATAAGGTCATTATGGTCCTCAATGCTTTGGTATCATCCCTAAAAAGGACAACAAAATAAAAGGATTGAAAAATAAAGTAAAAAAGGACCTTTTGGGTCAACATGGAAGAGATTGCTCAGGCATCTCAACTTACATCATCAAAAAGGGGAAAACACAAAAAAATAATTGAAAAGAGTCCAAGGTTTAAGGTCAACTTATGGAAGAACAGTATTGAGGATCCTTGCTCGTCATCCTAAAACAAAAGTGAAAGGAGAGGATAAAAAAGGAGATTACTAAGGTCAACATGGAAGAGACATAAAGGATCTCAATGCTTTAGTAATCATCAAAGGAAAAAAAAAGTGAAAAGGAGAGTAAAAGGACCTTTTGGGTCAACATGGAAGAGCAATAGGGCATCTCAAAGCTTTGCATCATCCCCAAAAGGAAAACACAAAAAAAAAGCAAAAAGGAAAGTAAAAGGACCTTTTGGGTCAACATGGAAGAGACATAGGGTGTCTCAACTCTTTGCATCATCCCCAAAAGGAAAACACAAAACAAAAGAGAAAAGGAAATGTACGACATATAGAAGAATAGAGGTACAAATAGAGGAAGTGCACAAAGAGAGAGAACATCAAACGTCATGTTATAGAGGAACACGATATGCACACACAAAGAAGAAAAATAAAATAAAATAAAAATGAAAAAAAGGCTAGCAAGGTGAATGCAAATCAACCATCTAATAGGTCATTCGCCTCCCAATCATGTTCAGTGTATTGCGAGGGCAGTTAATTGTCCAACAGGGGAATTGCAAGTGTTGAACTAGGGGAAGTGCCAAGTTATTCACTTGGTGTGGGAGATTTATCATTTAAGCTCATGGAAGAGGAAAATAAAGAATTCAGATCATTATGCACCTCTTCATCTATTTTAGAGATCTCCTCCTCCTCATCATCATCCAAATTAATCACGACGGGGGGACAAATGGTAATTTCCAATGAAAGGTGTATCAGGAGTTGGGGTTGTTGTATTTGATAATTTTTTTGTGATGGTTGTAATGTATTGTCTTGTGGAAAGTTAGGAGGAGGAGGGTGATCAAGTATTACTTCAGTCAAAGGTAGGTTTATTTTATTTAATTTTTTTCAGTTTGTAGTTAACGAGCAAGGAGACAATGTTGACGCCTTTGCTCCCTAGTACCGCAGTTTCTTTTGATTCTATTTTGAAGTTGTGTGGGTGTAAGAGCAGATTGATCAACCATAAGCTTTGTTTCTTCCTGAGGGAGAGCAACCAAAGGAGATGGGTCAATCACTTTCTCTTTTGCTTTATACACTTGTTTAATGCGAGGAGGCATGACAGGGTTGGTTTCAGTATCTCTTGGTAGTTTAGATGAAGAGGGTGAAGTGTTTATTGTTGGTTGCATTAGAGGTTTTAATGTTTTTTTAGGTTGGGATTTAGGTTGAATCATTGTCTCATCTAGGATAGGAGGTTGGGAAGTGGGCAGGGACATGTTACAAAGAGATAATTTGGCTACTTTTTTGGCTTTGAACTTTTGATAGGAAATGAAAAAGAAGTCCTTGTGAAGTGTAATCGGTTCCATAGGTTTAGGCCAAGAGGCTTCCAAGGAAAATTTACCTTTAGAGGACAATGGATTAAAACCATTGTGGTGTATAGTATATATCTCATTTTCAAGTAGAAACTTCAAACATTTATGAATGATTGAAGGGACAACTTTCATCAAGCGAAGCCAAGGATGACCTAGCTATAGACAAAACTGATCCAATTGTGGAATAATAGAGAATGTCACATCCAATGCTTTATGTCCTATCTATAATGGGAGTATGATCGATTCAATTGTAGGGAATGCAAAACCATTCTACGTTTTAATCCATGTTGCTTTTTCATAATCATCTTGATAGAGATCAAGCAATACTAAAAATTCTTTTGTGATCACATTCTCGCCACAGGCAGGATCTATTAATATCCCATTGGTGGGCTTATCATAGATGCAACCGGCTATGTAAAGAGGACCATTGGGAAGTTTTTTAAGTATATATTAAGGAGAAAAAGTAATATCAAGAGATTTTTTAGTTGGAACCTTATGAGGGATAATGTTTATCATACCCACCATTTCATCCATAGGATTAATATGGGTAACATTTGGAGTAATATCATGTTGTTCATCATCGGTATCAATGTTCATCACATTAGTGTTTAAAGGTTCACTGGCTTTGAAAAATGAGACATTGTGTTTAGGAATGGGGTTGGTAAATATTTTCAAATTCTAATTAGGAGGGGCAACAGACTTATTGCCCTAATCATTGACACCCACAATGGACAGACGACTAGAATCAATGAGGTCTTACACTAAATTTTTTAGACGTTTACATTGTTCAATATCATGTCCATTTTCACAATGAAAATGACAATAATAATTGGCTTTAAAGGTGGGAGGTAAGGGTTTGGTTGGATCAAGTGGTTTAACGGTAGGTAAAGAAATCATTTTTTGTTGTAGCATAAATTATTCATTGTATTATGCAGGGTATGAGGCAAAGGGGTGAACTATCTCTTCAGGTCCCCATAGGTAAAGGGTATGGTTGCTTTAGTCGCTTCCACCTAGTTATTAATAGGTGGATTTGGTTGTGGAGGTGGAGGGTTGAACTATAAAAACCCTTTATTTTGTTTTCTAAAGTTTTTTGAGTTATTTTGGTTGGTTTATTCAAACTTCTCAGCTCAGTTAGAAGTGGACTTTGCATCATGACTACTAATCAAATTGTGATAGTCACAAAGGTTTGTGCATAAATGCATGAAAGAAGGAAATTTCATCATAGTCAATTTATCCTGAATGTGAGTTTGCAAGTTTTCAATAAACATCTTTTGGAGATGCGAATCAGGAACCTTGATATCTATTTGAGCATACAATGACTGACAACGTGAAATGAAATCAATTACTTTTTCATCCAAATTTTGTTTACATCTCATCAAATCAGCCAGTCTTTTTGGGAGTCATATGCACTTTAAAATGACTTATAAAGGCATCAACAAGTTCATTAAATGAATGGATTGAATGATTGGGTAAAGAGAACCACTCCAAGGCAGTATCCTTTGAAGTCCTAGGAAACAATTTAGCTAATAGTTTATCATCCAAGACAAAATCACTACATAAGGTTGTATAGGGATTGACATGATTGGTAGGTTCTCCTTTGCCTCCATACTTCTCAAACCTAGGCATCTTAATTCCTTGTGGCCTCTATGGACATAGTAGGTGGGTGGTACATTTTGGCTTTAATTTATGGTAGATATTTGTTGTTGCATGGAGGAAACAATGTGAAAAAGTTGTGTTATGAGGGGATCAATATAAGTGGTATGAGGTGGAAGAGAGAATGGCGATGGAGTGTATATAGTGGCAACAAGTGAAGGGAACACTAAGAGGGGTAAAGGTGGTGTAGGATGGAATTTTCGATGCCAGAAAAGAACTAGGAATACTAGTTGGAATGGTGAAGGAAGGAGTCACATGGCTAACTTGTTGCATGGTTGTTGTAACTTGAGGAGTGGTATAGGTGGGTATGGATGCAACGGTTGAAGGAGGAGAAATGTGAGGTCCTCCTTGGCTAGCCATAGTGTTTGCTAGTTGAGATGTGCTAGGGGCATGTTTTTGATATATCTCAACAATGTGTTTCATAATATCTAAGCCTTCATCACTTTCAAGCAATCAATGGATGTTATCTATAGTAGGAATGGCAGTGATTGAAATGTTTTCAAGACACAAGTTATGTTGAAGATGTGCTAAGTCCTCATGAATGTTAACTACTTTGTCTTGCAGAATGGAATTAGTTTGTGTATTAGCATGCATGTTATTGGAAGGAAAATGGTTACTAGTGGTAGTATCCATTCCTAATGCACCATTTTCAATACCAAGAGTAGGAGCTCGTGATAACCCAAGGTCCACAATGAAAGTGCTATCGTGGGAAGCCATGAGTCTAGAACTTGGTCGCACTAAAGTATTATCAATAGGGAATCAAACACTCATACAAGTACCACAAAATATGGGGTGAATGAAAATGCAATGCAATCTAGGATAAATAAAATCCCTATAATGGAAATTCTATAAGCTAAAACAAGAATGTAAAACCAGAAAATAGAAATACAGAAAATAACAAAAATTATAGTGCAAAATGTGCAGAAGGACTAAGTCGCACAATGTGGAAAATTAGTCCTAGTGATGATTTTTTTGAGATTTTTCAAAAAAATTGAATGCAATTTCAGTTCTTTCAAATGCATAGATGCAACTACAGTATGGAAATGTAGAATTTTTGTTGTTTTCAATGTAAAAATGATGCAAAAATGCAAGCTTTTTGAGCTTTTCACTAATACAATTTTTAAAACTCTAGGATGTAGTTTAAATAATGAAAATAGCTAATGCAATGCAAATGAAACCTAGGATGCACTTGAAAATCAGAAGTAAATATGTTCAAAATTCAGGCTCACCAAAATGTGGACAATGATTTTGGATCACCCAACTACTTTAAGCTCCTTCTATGGGTTTTCACTTAAACGAGAAAGGATGTGGTCCAAAATGAAAATATCTACTCTCAATATTAATGTAAATGAGATGTAATATGTCTAATTATGATATACTTCTCAGGACAGGATCTTGTAGCTTCAGGTCTGCACTTGCTTTTTTGATAGGTGTTCGATCTTGATTCTGTAGAAAATAGGATAAAAAGAGTCTCCAAGCTTGAATTAGGTCTTTGTTGACTTGAATAGCTTTGATGATTTATTGACCACTTTTCAACACCTATTCCTTTGACAAATCTTCCTATAAAGTCTGCAAACACACATGCAAAGAGGGAAAAATGGTCAAGGGTTAGAGAATAGGGGTTTGCCTTGGTCAAACCCCACTTTGGTAATCAAACCCTATGGAATGAAATGAAATGGAAAGAGAATGATAAATAAAAAGCATGTAATGTCATAAACTACCAAACCCTTGTTGATGAAGTCTGAAGATATGCAATGAAGTTCTCCAATGGATGACTTGATTATGCCTAAATTGCTTGAATACTTGAAAGATTGAATGCTTATCGAGTGCAAGAGCTTAGAAGATTGTAGGAGATTATGGGAGATGAAAACTAAGGGGAAAAATCCTTATTTTTACTTTATTTTAATAAATTTCTTGAAAACATGACAGGCTGACCTCAAGGGTTAGAGAATGAAATCCTTCCAGAAATTTAAAATAATTTTGATTTTTGTGCCAAAAAGGACTAAGTCTCCCCTATTGGCGACTTAGTCCCACTTAAGCAAATTAAGTGGGTGTCAAGAATTAAAGAGCATTAAATGTTGTTTAACGGGACTATCCTCAAAAAAACACTTAAGGGGGGTCGAAAGGTGCATTAAAGGGTCATTTAAACATGAGAAAGGGTTGAATTAGTGATGAAAAGTCTAGAAAAGTGTGAAAGTTGGTTACAAAACTTTCCAACACTTTAAAATAAGACTTGGTAAGTGATAAAAATGGGATATTTAGGTGAATTATAATTAGAAGAGTATAGAAAAGTGTACAAATGTGTTACAACACTTCACAACACCTTTGCAAGACATCCTAGAAGTCTTAATGATTCACAAAGGTCCAAGACCTAATGTGAATATGTTAACCACATTACAACACTAAATTTAGGAAAAATCAAGCCAAAATCCACTAGGAGGGCCTGAACATGAGAAAAAGTAGAAGGGTTACTTTTTCTATGTCCACAGGGTCCTAATTAAGGATTTATGTAGGTCACTTTCATTCCTATCCATTGTGGGAATGTTTAGGTGTCGACCTAATTTGAATTTGTAAGATAACAAATAGTTATTGATCTTAGAGAAAGTCTTTGAGTTTGAGTTTTATATAAATGTGTAATGTTGTGATATGCAAGAAAGAAGCAAGATAGATGTGAGATCGATGTGAGTGATGTGTGTGATGTGAATGTAAGCAAAGCAATGTAAATTTCAAATGTTTGATTCTTGAAGGTAGTGAGTTGAAGGTGTCCAAAATATTTCATGCAATTTTGTGAGTTTTTTGGAGCATTTGTGATGGATTCCTTGTTGCGTTGAGAACATATTCTCTGTGTAACATTTCTCTTCTATTTTCTTGTATTTCTTTCTATGGTAGTGAGCCCTAGTTGTGAGCCTTTTGGACAATGTGTCATATTCTGGAAGTGAACCTTTGTACCAGTTTTGCAATTACTTATGTTGTGAGCTAATCCTCACCATGGTTTTTCCCTCATTGGTTTTTCCATGTAAATTTGGTGTTCTCTTGTGTATGGTGTTATTATTTTAGTTTATGCTATTTTCATTTCATGTCTAATCCGATTAACAAAATAAGGGCTTGATGAATGCATGTGGATCTATTTACTATTGAGGATTTTGATGTTTTAAGTTGCTACAAATGATTCACCCCCTCTCATTTGTCTTCAACAATTGGTATTAGAGCAAGGTTCCTTGGAGAAGAGCTTAACCACTTAAGGTAGATCTAGGATGGTGAAGAAAATTGATTACCCTAGATTTGATGGAACATATTATGCATTATAGAAGACAAAGATGGAAGGATACTTGGCATGTTAGAAATATGAGATAAAAATGGCTTATAAGACTACATATACTCCACCTACAAATGGTCCAAGCAGAAGTGATGAGATCAAGGCACATGAGGTAAATTCTAAGGAAAAATTTATTATTACAAATAGTCTTTCAAATTTTGAATTGGTTAAAGCTATGAATCTTAAGACTCCTAAAGAAGTTTGGGACAAGCTTGAAAGTATTTATGAAGGAAATGAAAAGGTAAAAGAAGAAAAATTATAGAATCTTAAGGCACAAATTGAGACTATGTGAATGTCTAAAGATGAAACAATTACAACCTACATGTAGAGGGTTGATGAGCTAGTAAGTGCTATGAGAGGTCTTGGTGCACGAGTTAAAGAACCTATGGTGGTAAAGAAAGTTCTTATAAGTCTTCCCAATGCTTATAGTGAAAAGATATATGCTATTGAAGAAGTTGAAATTTTTAATACTTATTCTAGAGATCAATTGATTGGTACACTAACTTCATTTGAGATGAGAAAGCTTGGTTTGAAAAATGATACAAAAGTGGAGATTTCTTTTAAGGTTGGAAAATCTCAAAAGATTGAAGATTCAAATGGAGATGATCTTGATGATGTGGAAGCAAACTTTGTAAGAAGGATGAAAAAGGGCACCAGTAAGTATAAAGGTAAACTGCCTTTCAAATTTTTTTAGTTGTGGTGAAATAGGTTATTATGCTTCAAGATGTCTAAAAAGAGTTGTAAATAATAAGAATAAGGAGAATAAAGGAAAGATGATTAGAATATCTTACTATGTTAGAGAATATGTTGGTATTTTTGATGATGAATACGATTATGGATATTTTTAAGATAATGAATGATTGTTCTTGGCTATAAAAGAAGAATATAGTTCTGCTAACCCTAAAAGTTGTGTGAAGGAAAGTGATTCAAAGAAGGAGGATAACGTTGAAGGAACTTTGGTATCTACTTTTCATGTGAAAGAAGATAAGAATTATTGGGTTGTTGATAGTGACTACTCTAATCACATGACCAAAGACAAAAGTAAGTTTGTTAAACTTTAAACTTGTATGATAGAGGATTATTTAAATTTGGAGATGATTTAGGAGCTAAGATTTATGGAATAGGTTCAATCAGTTTTGATGGAAAGTATAATACTAAAAATGTTTAGTATGTTAAGGGTATAAGACATAATATTTTGATTATTGTAAAAATGTGTAGAAAAGGATATAATCTTGTGTTTAAGTATGAAACATGTGAGATCAAACAAGGGTCTGGAACTATGATTGCTACTGTAAAAGGATGGATGGAAAAATCTATCAGTTTAAGGGTGCTGATAGTCATTATTTTATGTCTTGGATTAATGATAGTTGGTTATGGCACCAGAGGATGTGTCACATGAATTTTGATAATTTGATGCGAATTAGCATGTACATGCAGTAAGAGACCTACCAAGAATCACAAAGCCTATCAATACTGTCTTTGAGAATTGTCAATTTGGAAGACAAACAAGGAGTAGTTTCAAAGGAAAGGAACAATCTGCTACCATATTACTAGAATTAGTACATACAAATCTTTGTTTTCCTACAAGGGTGAGAATATTCAAGGTGATAGGTATTTTATTCTTTTGATTGATGATCATTCTAGAATGACACGGGTTAATTTTCTTAGAGAAAAATCTAATGCACTAGATAAATTCAAGGAATTTAAAGCTATGGTTGAAAATGAAATGAATTTGAAAATAAAATGTTTGAGGTCTTATAGAGGTGATGAATTCACCTCCAATGAGTTTAACATGTTTTATGAAGTTCATGGCACAAAGACGCACTTGTTTTCCCCTAGAACTCCTCAGAAAAATGGATTTGTTAAAAGGAAAAATAAGACTATTCAATAGGCTGCTAGGACTATGATGAAAGATGCAAATCTACTAGAAGTCTACTAGAGAGAAGAAATTCATACTATTTTTTACATACTTAATAGAGTTCAAGCTAAAACTAACATCACAAAGACTCCCTATGAGTTATGGTATGGAAGAACTATTGTGAAGTACTTTAGAGTTTTTGGAAGCAAATGTTATATCAAAGGAGAAGAAGAAAACTTAGGAAAATTTGATGCTATGTTTGATGAATGTATCTTTCTTGGATATTCTACTAGAATCAAAGCCTACAGATGTTACAACAAAAGGTTAAGAAAGATTGTTGAAAGTGAAAATGTTAAGGTTGATGAAAACTTGTAGAATTCAATTGCAATGGATGGATTGTGTTAGATGAACTTGATTGAAGAGAAGAAGAAGAAAAAGTTGATGAAAAAGAAGTGAAGAAGGAAGAGGAAGAAGCTCTGGAGAAGACCCCTAAAACCCCTAAGTATGTGTAGAAGAATTATTCTGAAGAATAGATCATTGGAGACAAGAGGAAAGGACTATTGACAAGAAGCAGAGTTGTTGAAGCTGAGGTAAATCTATGTTTACTTTCTAAAGTTGAACCTAAAATAGTGAATGAAACATGCAAAGATGAACAAATTTTTTCCTTAGATATTCAAATTATTCCTTGGGAAGAGGCTTTGTGAATATTCCAACAACTTGTTCTTTTATAGGAACATACTCAATGTTGACTTCTTTGTTTGCAACGTTCTTTTTGATGAAGTTATACTTGATTGATATATTATTTTTTTCTAGACTACATCATTGGATTCTTTGATATGTTTATCACATTGGAATTATCAAAAAGAATAAAGATAGGATTATTGTACTCAATCTTGATATCCTTGAGAGTTTGCTTCATCCATAGAACTTGATTACAACATGCTACTTTTGCTACATACTCTGCGTTTGTTGTAGATAAGGTGACTTATTCTTGCTTTTGGCTCATCTAGGATACAAGTTTTTCACGCAAAAATAATTCTCCACCACTAGTTCTTGAGACTCTTTTGGTGTAGCCTAAGATATTTCTACCATACACACTGATTGCATTATATTTGGCCCTGATGCAGTTAAATACAACAAGCTTCCAATTATTGACCTATACATTGTCTGATTTGCTCAATTTGTAGCCAATTATCATGGGGGTATTGATTAGTCTACTATCTTCCATCCCAAATTTCTTAAGTATTTCCTTAGCATATTTGGTTTGAGATATAAATATCCCATCATCATTTTGCAAAATTTGTAAACCAAGGAAAAATGATAATTCTCCTAGCATTGACATCTCAAACTTATCTTGCATGTGAGCAACAAACACTTTACACATCTCATCATTGCTACCACCAAATATGATGTCATCCACATAAACTACAACAATGATCATCTACTCGTCTTTTGATTTAAAATACAAATTTCTATCTGCACATCCCTTTTTGAATCCTTGTTGTAGTTATTGATCCAACCTTGAATACCATGCTCTAGGCACTTGCTTTAGACCATACAATGATTTTCTCAATCTACAGACATAATCTTCTTCTTTTGATATCTAAAAACTCTCTGGTTGTTCAATGCAAACTTCTTCTTCTAGGTTTCCATTAAAAAATGCAGATTTAACGTCCATTTGATAAACTTTAAATCCTTTATAAACTGAAAATGCAAGAAAAATCCCTATTGCTTCTAATCTTGTGAATGTCTCCTCAAATTCAATGCCCTCAACTTGTGCATAACCTTTCAATACCAGCCTTTCCTTATTTCTTACAACAGCTTCATCTTCATTTAGCTTGTTTCTAAACACCCATTTAGTTCCAATCACATTTTTTCTTGGGGGTCTAGGAACCAATTCCCATGTCTTGTTCTTCTCAATATGATTTAGCTTTTCTTCCATGGACTTTATCCAACTTTCATCCTTGCTGGCCTCCAAGTAACACTTAGGTTCTATTTTTTTATAGGAGAGAAAATTTTACTTTTTCCTTTCTTCTTGCAAGTCTTCTTCTTGTCTGTACACCCTCATTTTTATCACCAATAATTTGATCTATAGGGTGATCCTTCTAAACATATTTTGTAGGTGCCCTTTCAACTTCTTCTTTAGCATCTTCTTCTTCATTTTCAAAATATTTTCCTTCAAATTTTGAGTCATCCTCAAGGTTGTTCTCTTCAAATTTGACATGTTTAATCTTCTCATCAATATTGACATTGATGATTTCCACTATCTTGTGCAACCTCTTGATACATCACTTGTAAGATTTTCTTTGAGTGGAATATCCTAAAAATATTCCTTCATCACTTCTAGAATCAAAGCTTCCCAGGTTTTCTTCTTCCCTTTTAATGTAACATTCTCTACTAAATACTTTGAAGTATTTTATTGAAGTAGGCTTACTATACCATAGTTCATAAGGAGTACTATCACTATGTGCTCTAATTTGGACTCTATTCAAAATGTATACCATGTATGATATGCCTCTCTCCAAAGCATGTTTGCTAACTTGGCCTAATTTAGCATTGTTCTAGCCATGCCCTTAACTACTTTGTTTTTCCTTTCGACTACATTCTGTTATGGAGTTCTTGGTGCAAAGTATTGCCTCTTAAATCCATGGTTCTCAAAATACTCCATGAATTCACTTGATGTGAATTCTCCTCCTTTTTTCTAATCTCAAGCATTTGATTCTTCTACCAGTCTCCTTCTCAACCATTTTCCTAAATATCTTGAATCTCTCAAATGCTTGGGACTTGTCTTTTAGAAAGTTTACCCATGCCATTCTTGTATAGTCATAAATTAGCAACATAAAATATCTTTCACCTTTCAACCCTCTTGTTCTTGTGGGACCACACAAATCATTGTGAACCAACTATAGGAGTTTTGTTGTTGAATATTCCTTTGATTGAAACTTAACCTTTGTTTTCTTTCCCTACTAACATTCTTTGCAAATGATGTTTGTAGGTTTAGTTATCTTGGGAAAGTGTCTTACCAGACCTTTTAAACTTACTTTCACTAAGTTATCAAAGTTTACATGACCTATTCTTTGATACCACAACCAACTTTCATCTGCTTGACCTATTAGATAGCTCTGACCTTGTACTTCACAAAGATTGTAAAGATTCAAATTAGTTATCACTCCATGTGCAATTTTTTTCCCATCCTTCCTTATCTTACAAACATCAGAATCAAATGTGACCTTACATTTGTTGTCACACATATGAATTACACTTAGTATATTGTTCTTTAAGCCTTCAACATAAAGGACTTCTTTAGTAGGATTTTTACCATCTAAGCTCAAAATTCCTTTTCCACATATCTTTACTACAGTATTGTCACCCAAGCTCATTGATCCTCCTTTACATTTCTTGAGTTAGATGAATTTACTCTTATCTCTAGTCATATGCTTGGAGTAGACACTATCTATCATCCACAAGTTTTGACTTTTGGCATGTGAAGTGTTGTTTGTGCAATCATTGATTGTGTGGGAATTTGTTCTTTTTCTTTCCATAGTTTTCTTTTCAATTTTTTCTTCCTTCTTCTCAGGAGCAGTAGACTCCTTTCTCTCTTTAGGTGGTGTGTTTTTCTTTTTCTCATTCTATATCTTTGGTCTTATGAAATTTTTTCTATAATTCTTAGTAATATGACCAAGGTTGTTACAATTGTAACATATTACATTCATGTCCACTAAAGGAGAAAATGGTTTTTTTCTTACAAAATTTGTACTCCTTTTAAGAACTACTCTACATTCTTTATCCCTATGACCAAATTGATTATATGTAAAAAGATATCCATAAGAGTATGAGGAGTACCTAGTCATAGCATTTCCTTGAGTTGGATGAGGAGGCCTTCTATGTATGGGATTTTTCAAATCCTTCACCCTGGTGAATCCTTCTCCACTAGTTCCTATGTTCTATTTCCTCTTTTGATTATTAGGAACTGATTGGTTATTCTTCTTGTCTGTAATAGGCTTCTTCTCCTCTTCTTATTTCTTTACCTCACAAATCTTCTTCTCAGAGGACCCTCCTTGAAACAATTCTTATCATCCACACTTGAATTTTCTCCTGCTCTAAATCTTTCTTATAGCTTTGCAGAAGCATCTATAATTTTTTTTTCCTTTCTCAAGCCCTAAGCTTGTTTTTTCTTTTTTGGAAGGATTTTGTGTGCTCAACAGTCCATCAAGAATCTTCGAGCCTACTTTTAGTTTTAGGCCTTTCTCTATTTTTTCTTTAGCCTTTCCCAAATATTTTCTTGAGGATACTATTTCTTCTTCTAACTTCATACATTTTTCAACTTCAGACTATTGCTTGGAATTAACTATTTCTTCAATCCTTTTGGCTTGTTCCACTTGCAGCTTTATGCTTACCACATTTTGATTAGATTATTCAAGTCTCTTAGTTAGCTTGTATTACTCTTTTTTAGCAAGCTTATTTTGATGCTTATTTTCCTTTTTTAATCTTTCAATCTCCTCTCTTAGGTCATCAATCTCATCCAATGCACAAATGAGTTCACCTTCAAAGTCAACCTATCCTTCCTCTTCACCTTCTCTACTAGGATCCTCAACATTTTTGACCCTCTATTCTTCTAATTCTTTTTCCATGAAATGAAATTCATTTTCTTTCATCATGAAGGCACAGTCCTAGTCTTCATTTGAACTACTACATTTTTCTGATACATCACTATCTTCTTGGATGTATAGAATCTTCTTCTCTTAGAGAAGTAGTGTTTCTTCATTTTACCCTCTTCTTGTTCAGAGTTATCCTTCTTATTGTATGGAAATTTTGCAGCAAAATGACCTACTTTACCACAGTTAAAACATTTGAAGGGTAGTTTACCTTTGTACTTGTTGAATCCTCTTATAAGTCTTCTGATGAAATTGGCCTCTTCTTCATCAGTCACTTCCTACCTAGATATAGTGGCTTCTTCCTTAGCTTTCTTGGGTGCATCCTCCTTCTCCTTTTTTGTAGCTTTGAATGTAGCTTCTCTTAGATGGTTTTGCATTTTCCATCCTCATCTCATACGTAGTGAATATTCCATGCAACTCATCAAGATTGATTTTTTCTACCTCTCTTCCTTCCTTTATTGTAGAAATCTTGGCATCATATTTGGCAATCATGGACCTTAAAATTTTTTGTACAATGACATTGTCTTTTACTTCTCCAAATCCTCTGATAGAGTTTACTATTTCATCAAATCTAAGAATATAATATGTGATATTTTCCTCCTCACTCATCTTTAGACCTTCAAACTTAGATTTGAGCATTTGTAGCTTGGCCAACTTTACCTTGTCATCTCCTTCATAGATGCTTCTCAACTTCTCCCAAACATTGTGTGTAGTTTGACAGTGCATGACCTTGACAAACACCGAACTAGTCAAACCACAAAGAATAACATGATTTGATTTGGCATTGTTCTCTCTTGCAATATTAGCGGGAGGAGTAGCAGGAGGAATATAATTATTCTTAACTAGCATCCAAACATCAAACCCTAGAGACCCCAAGGATGTCTCCATCATAACAATCCAAAAAGTATAATTTGAACCATCAAACCTAGGTGCTTTGTTTGTAGAGGACCCTTTCTATCTAGCCATTGTGTTCACTGGACCAAGATCTACCCAAGCTGATTAAGCTTCTCCTAGGGAACCTATGCTATGATACTAATTATTAGAACACAATGATCTACTAAGAGGGGGGGTGAATCAATAGATAATATAAAAATTTAGTCCTAAAAAATTAATTTCCTTAAACTTTTAAGTGCAGATTAAGACTTAATTTGTAATCACACAAACATGCACATATAACATCACATAACACAAGATATACATGGAAAACCCAAGATGGGAAAAACCACAGTAAGAAATGCTACTAGGAGCTACTATCCTAATCCAGCCTCATAATCAAAAGCTTTGTTACAAAGTTTAAGGGCACCAACCCTAAGGAGATTGTTGGTTCCCAAAATTGCAGATTGCAAACCCTTAGAGTATGCCAAGTTCTATGATTAGGTTTAACAATGTTTTGGCCAATGAAATGGAATTAACTAATGTGGTTAGAATTACCTTCTCTTCAAGCTTTGCTATGCTTAGGGGGTATACCTTAATCATCAATGTCCAAGCAAATTAAACCTTTTGAAGATCTTGTGTGATCAATTTTTTCAATTAAATCATCTTCAATTCCTTTAATTAGATTATCCTCATGTGATCACAACTTCTTCAATTAAATGATATTTCCCAATCTATTTCAATATGGCATGAGGGTTTTGAAATAGATGATTTAAAGGTAAAGCTAACTTCTACTCTTACTTCTAATGTAGAAAATGAAAATTTATAAATAAGGTTTTATGAAATATTGTTTTGTAATAAGTGTGATAAATTCCTTCTCTTATTGGGAAATGGAGTCAAGATGTGAATGATATGTGTTTTCTTTTTGGCTTACCTCAAATTATTTGACACCTTTTGATGTTTATGTCTTGCATAAACATGCAAAGATATGATTATCAGGCTCTTCTTATCGATCCAAATGACTCTCCTAGGTTACTGTGATTTATTTAAAAGGATTTTAATTATTGCTTGAAGAAACCAATTAAAATGACTTTTTTAAAAGGATTTTAATTCTTGTAGAAACCAATTAAAATGAATCACTTAGAAGGATTTTAATTCTTGCTTGCAAAAACCAATTAAAATGAATCGCACAAAGGCAAAAAATGTGTCTTGACAAATTAAACATATGCTTGATACATTCAATTTGAATAACACGGAAGAGATCAAACTAGAGACAACAAGATAATCATAAACAATTGAACGCCATAATTTTAGCCACCAGATTATAACTTCTCCATTAATTTGCTTCAAAAGATTCTACAATTCATATTAGAAGTCTTCTTTATAGTTTCAAAATGATATTCTATTAATTCCTCTATTCTACTCTATTGATGCCACTGAGGATTTTACTTTTACGTTCTTGGTTTCCTTCTTATATGTGAACAAAGGAAGTGACAAGCTTCAAACCGTTACAACTTTTAATAATCTGATACAACTTTTCATTACATTAATTATCTTTTGAAATAAAATATTTAATATTAATTCCTTTGTTCATACATCCCCGTGAGAGATAATTCCACCAAAATAAAGTATTTTGTAATACTTTAATCTTAATTTCTTTGTTGGAAAATTTCTTGTTTATATTTACCTATGTGCATTTTCACCCTCATTTGGTAAAATATCCCTTGGATGAAATAATTTGCCACCCCATGATTTTTGTATTCTCTTAATTTCCTTGGTGAAAATATTTCACTTCCCAGTGAAAATATTTATAGTTGCACATTTCAAAATAATATGCGGTGATTTATTATTTTTTAATAAAATACCGCATCCAAATTACATTTTTCCATAACCTTTGTGGGGAAATAAATTTGATATTGCGAATTAAATAGATTTCTCCTAAATATGAAGTGCTCGCTATATTTTATGGAAATAAAATTCCATTTATGCTTTCACCAATATTTAAGGGACTAATATTCTTGTTTCAACGATTTTATATTTCTCCCCTATGAATTTGTCACACCTTCTATGTTCTTGTTACATCGAGGGGACTTGAAAAATAGTCAACCCAATATCAAAAGGTCCCTTCGATATCATCAAAAAATAACACCTCTAGTTTATAGTTGTGTGGAACACGTGTTGGAATGGAAATTGAAGCTATTAATGCTTCCATTGTGCATATGCTTTCGTAATGCCTTGCCTTTAGCTTGCTTCTTCAAATACCCTTGCAACTTTGATCCTTCACTGGCTAAAATGATAACTCAGCTATGACGTTTTCTTCCTGTTCTTCTCACATAGTCTAGAAGAATTCCTTCCAAATAGTTAGCACTTCTCGTATTTGGATTGCCTCCAAACCCCATCTCAATATGTGCACATTAAGTCTTAATGTTAGATTAAATTTGAGGCGAATCACATGTCTAACAACGTTTGGCATGCTTTTAGCCTCAAAATCTCTTGGAGTGCAAGAAACCCTTCTATGTGTCACAACAAAAAGTCGTTCATGAAGGCATGGAATAGGCTAAGGCCTATACTTATGTTGATGCTCTATTTTACACGAGCATGGAGGATATTGGAAAAGTTCATCAAATATGGGTTTACACTAGCTAATTCCATTTTCTTGAGAGTTTCAAATCATTTTCAACAAATCCATTTTGTGCGCAACGTGCAATCATTGCATTCCATGAGACTAAGTCTCTTTGAGGATTTCTGCCAAATAGTTGGCACGCCTTGCCTGTGCTTGTCATTATACTTTGATGAATACTTGGATATCATATTCAAAAGATCCCATTTTGGTATGGCTTTGAGGAATGTTGACAAATGTTGGATAACTTTATATTTTACTCATGTCATATACATTTGCTTAAATTTTATGAATTCCTTTCCAGCGAATGAATTGTTTGCATATCATGCAGTCATTGCGAGCCATGCGATGTCATCCCCTTTGGAAAATTATAAAAAACATCCACAATCTTAACAACTTATGGAGACTTTTCTATGGTATAATATGTATGCAGCCAATTCATGACCAAGTTCTCTACTCGCCCTTTCCGAGTCGTTATGCTAAGTTTAGCTTAAATGATAAAGTCCCATATTATACATTAGATAATAAGAAACATCCTTCCAACTAAGCCTCACAAAGTTAATTATGTCATGCATCCCCCATTAAACAGCTTTTATCACCGAGTATTTTGAGGATATCAAACTTTTCCTTAAGTGAGATGAAGACACTATATGGGAAAACATTATAAAATATAAATGTTGAGACAGAATCCAAAAAAGGTTTTGCTATTTTAAGGACTTATCTGTCTCTTGACCTCTATGCCATGTTCAAAACTGATCCAATTGTTTCTAAAACTGTCCTTGTTAAAAAACCAATTTGAACTCACCAAGTCACCATTTTGAAAAAATACCAGAACACTTCTTGGGAAGCTACCACTTGGGGAATTAGTTCATCTAAGTCAAATGCACATGTGTGCAAAAGGGCTTTTCACCAATCCACTTCCATCATAAAATACTAAAGGTCAAAGTTGACCCCTCTGAAACAAACATCAAAACTATGAAAACTCCATTTGCTTTTGAATTTTGAAAAAATATCAAACGAGATGTTGGGACCTTGAAAATGGACATGGGAGCATATTAGCATGGGTAAAATTTCAAATACTAATTGGTTTTCCATGAAAATAATCTATCTCATAAACATTGGCCTCTAAAGTTGACCTCCTTAGCAGATTTAACACCGTGCAGACATCAAACTCTTGCAGAACCCTCCAACTTGATGCTTCAAAACTCTATCAAATCTGATCATAGGAGGTTGAAATTGGCCATACACACTTACATATGGTATATGAGTATGCTTACCAAGTGATTTGGCATGAAACTGAATAGGCTTTAATTTATGATTTTCCAAAGTAGGCTCTTGGGACATATTTTATAGGTTCATTTGAGTGTTGCAATCAAATTTCTCATCATGGACACTTCAAATTTTGTAAAAAATTGAAGGTTCCAACAGAGACACCAATCCACTATTTTTAGGAGAACCTACTCCAAGGAAGCACCCACTCCCTACTTTGAGCACCTACCCAAATATTTGTATAAGTCTTTGAATTTGTTCAAAGAACACAAATCAGTGTTGCAACCTACTTTTCAACTACTCAGCTACTTTTCATATCCTCTGCAACCTAGTTTTCTGCTTTGCACCTTCTTAGTTTTGCACTTGGAGATCAACCCTAATTAAGAAATTCTATTTTTTTGGGTTCTACTCATCCATAGTTTCTCTACAATCTCTCTTTCTTTTAATGTATTCTCTATATATCTCAAGAGATTTAGAACATCGTTCTGTAGTATATGCGTCTATACTTTCTATTCTACCACTCTTTGCAACTTAGCCAAATTCTAACTTTCCCTTTTGTGTACATCACCGACTTGCAAGATCTGCCTAGATATGCACACCATATAGATCTTCTACTAAGGTTTGATATTTATCTTCTCACACAAGCCATCAAACCACCGAGCCACACATACATACTTATCAGGTTTTTTGATTTTTCTAATTTTGGCATACTAAAAAGCTAGGGTTCCAATTTCATTTAATTCATGTTCTTTGTATCGGATCAAAATCTAATTCTCCATCCCCTAATATTTGTGTCATTGATCCAATCATTCCATCACCAATAAGAACTGGTAGTTGGATCAGTTGAGCTAATTGAATTCGTTCACTGAGATGATTTGTAGTCAAAAACCTCATTCACACTGTCGTAGCCTTTGAAGATGCCTAGTTTGAACCTAAGCCATTGATCTACAATTCTTGTGTACCATGATCCTACATTTTTGGTTTATCATTTTATCTTTAAATCATCACCGTTGGATAAAGTTCCTTTTTAACTAGTGCCATTGATTTTCCTTTTCATCATGTATCGTTGTTTTGTCGAGCACTGCCTTATTCACAACAGTGATGTGAATAAGCACTATGATGCAATCATCCTTTGCTATTTGTCCTCAGAGACACTTGTCCTTGTTATTGCACCATCATAGATTGATACATGGGACCCGCTAACTTCTTCTCATTGCTCATTGCAGAAAGCCTTTCCTTGTTTTGCTTAACAACATTGATGTGAAGCAATAGCCCAATAACCATTAGATTTCCCTCCATTCAATCTCAACCATTCATCGCTCATCTGGAAAACAACCTAATTCCAATGATGCCTAGACACCATGTGAAGAACCTGCATGATGGCCATTGGATCTTCAACCAAGAACACACATCGTCATATCTTCATCGCATGCACATCACACACTGCAATAAAGACATGGCCATTAAGAGTGCAATCAATGATGCGAAGGGAGGTCATGATACACAAGCACCATCAGCTGGAAGTACTAGGTAAGAGGGCTGATTGCACAAACGATTTCAATGGATTAAGTTATCACTTAAGTGACCCGCAACCTCCATTAGGTAGTCAACATCAAAATAGAAGTGTTGCTCATTTGCCATTACTATAATTCTAGGTTTTTTCAAAAACCCTAATTTAAATTGAAAGCACAAGTAATTCCTTTCTAAGTACATTCTGTCACCACTAATCATGTAGACCTCATCAATTGAGTCCATTCAAGAAACTCATATCAAATATGCATCCCGATTTATCTCCAAACACTTGAAAACTACATTTGTAGTGTTATGACAACATTGCACCCTTTTGAGCAACTCTACAATAATTGTAAAAAAAGCTCCTTTCTCCATTAATTATCACCAGGGCTTCCATACCTTGAACCTTTGTTCACCATGTCATCATGCCAACAATCTCCCATACATGATATCACACATAAATCCCCTTTTGACATCAATGACAACATTATGCCAACAAAGTATAAAGTGGAAGCTCTTCGTTGTCAAACAAAGCATACTAGAATTTGGAAAAGTGTTAGGGTTGGAAGGAAAATATCTAACAATTAAATGTAGATTTGATCAATAAAACAAAGAAATAAAACACACAAAATTATAGCAAAAACAAGAAAACATGAAGAATTTAACGTGGTTCACCCAATCTGGGTTACATCCACAAAACCACAGCCATCCAATGATTTTATTATCCAGTGTAAAACATATTAAAATCTCACTAATATTAAAATCCAAAATTAGGGTTCTACAAAGTCAGTTTTTTCTTTTGTCAGTGACGAAGCAAAAAAATGGGAAAAAACAAATTCTCGGGGGCTACCGCCCCCGAACCCCCACCCGGGG
This sequence comes from Sequoia sempervirens, assembly GCA_007258455.2. Taxonomy (NCBI): domain Eukaryota; kingdom Viridiplantae; phylum Streptophyta; class Pinopsida; order Cupressales; family Cupressaceae; genus Sequoia; species Sequoia sempervirens. The sequence goes on from VDFB02183787.1 coordinate 33,763, forward strand.
CCCAGCCTAGCCCCAGACCCTGGCAAGGATACATGAAGAGTGTATAGTATAGCATGATCAGTCGCCACATACCAACAAAAAGTACTAAATGAATGCAACACTATTAGGCATAAAAATTAGAATAACCTACTAGGTATTGGTCTTCATCTTAGGAGAGAAGGAAACATTGAGGATGAGGATAAGGAAACACTAATGGGGATTTTTAAAGGGATGATTGATAGTATCTATAATAAGTGATAGTTCAATGTTGAAAGCTTAAGGAACCTCAATGGTATCGACTTAGCTCTGTTTCAATTTGATGGTCTTACTACAACTTACACATAAAAAATTGAGGTGGGAAAAGAAAACAAAGATCTTTGGAAACTCAGAGCTAAGAATGTAATTATCCCTCAGCATGGGGTGATCCCACAATAGTAGTTTACAATTTTTGGCCAAACTGGACATTGAAATAATTTTTTTAACTCAATCTTCACATTCGGGCACCTATAGCAGCTAAATTGTGAGGAATGTGAAGATGATGCAAACTAGAGTTTCGTGACATTTTGTCTGTAGATTCTAAATATATTTTTTTCAAAATTTTTGGAATCAGATTGCACTTCTTTTTCCATCTCCCTCGAAAACTAGTTTTTTTTAGAAAACAATATTTTTTAAAAAGTAATGCTCACCGTATAATGCATAACTTTTTTTTCTATGAAGGATAACATTCTAATTCTTTCGAATTTAGATTTGTAACTCCAATATCGAGTGCTTCCACTTGGTTAAAGATAATATTTTATTGAATATTTTTTCTTTAATCAAGTTTCAAAGTCAAACCAATTACAATTCAAACATAGCACGACCGTATAACTTTTTTTGTATGTATCAGAATTCAATTTTTCTCTTTTGTTGGATCAAGGACTTCAATATCTGGTGCACTCATATTTTTCAAATTTTTTTTGATAATATGCTATTTTTCCACATGTGCAAAACAAAGAGCTTGATTTTCAGTGAAAAACCTATGTTTAGTAAAACTAAAAAAACAAATAGATAATAAAACCAAAATATATTAAAATTATATTTGTTGGATAGCTCATTCTGAGGACTACCTGATACCAGTTGGGTTTGTGAAGTCTCTATTTTCATCCTCAAATCAAGCATTGAAGTGCAAAATTTTGGACATTTTTTGGTACCTGGTGGGAGAAGGGTGGTTCGATCGAACTAGTGTTCGGTCGAACCTCATAAATATGTTCAGTTGAACAGAGGTTTAGTTGAATCTAGGTTTGACCAAACCAGTTCAAAATAATATAAAAAAATGGTAGGTGGATTGGTTCGATCGGACTCTTAATCGACGTCCGCTCGAACCCCCTTACCATGAATCCATTTTATTTTATTTTTTTTGCCATTTTTCTAATAATTTTATTTTTTAATATATAATATTAATTATATACTTTTTAATCTCTACAATATAAATTATATCTATATAATAGTTATTAATAATATATAAATCATATATATTATTAATAATTATAAATAATATACTATATACTTATATATTATAAATAATTACAATAAATATTATAATATCAATATATACTTTTGATTGTAAGATAATGAATCCTGCATGTGCAAAATTAAATCATGAAAAGGACACAGCTTTTAACTCTCATAAAATCATGTTTTTCCTCTAATAAAAAGAAAACCATTAGAGGTTGCTCACTCATTTGAGACCAACCACTTTCAATCCTTGCACCCCATTTAGTCACCTCTAGTTCGAGCTACAATCTTGTGTTAAATTTGAGGAAGGATAGCCTCAAAGATTTCCTACTAGGATTCATCTTGATTGTTGAATTTATGCTTAGCCTTAGCTTTTGGTCATGGAAACCATGAGAATGTGGCTTTGGAGAAGATATTATAAATGGTTTTGAAGTCTTTTTTGAAAACATGAAAGAATGACTACGCTATAGTTTGTTAGCTACCCAAATGGACATGAGTTTCTAGAGAGAAATGATGAGGTAGTAATATCAAGAGTTTACTATCTACCCAAATGGATGGAGAGACTTGAGAGAGAGATAGGGAGGGAGTGGAAGACAGATAGAGGGTATAGGGTTAAGAGTAGAATAGAGGGGTTTCAAAGTCGAAAGGAATCAAGATGAAGAATCAATCGTCGAAAGTTCAGGGTCCGATCAAATCCGAAATCAAAGAGATGAAAGATCAAATCATCAAAAGAACAAAGAAAAGAAAATCGGGGAAAGATCGAAAAATCAGGATTCAGGTTCGAAATCAAAAGATCAGCATCGAAAAAAATCAAAATCCTCGATCAAAATCGCATCAAAAGTCAGGAAATCATCAAAAAGGTCAATCAATCAAATCAAATCAGCAATTTCAAAATCAGCAAACATCGAAATCAAAGTTCGTCAGGAAAATCAAAATCCGTCGCATCGTAATCAATCCATCATTCCGCTTTTCAAATTCCGCGCTCAAATCAAAATAAAGATCAAAATCATCATCGAATCAAGGATTCAATCAAATCAAAATCAAAAGGATCAAAATCAAAATCATCCTCGTTTTGCGTCAAACAATCAAAATCAGGATTAAGCCTGTTAAGTCCAGAGAAAAATCCCGCTCAAAATCGTCAAATCATCAAACCGAAAGGCTCTTTTTTAGAAAGATACTGTGGCAAATAGGTTTTAAATGAAGGGTCGGAAATTTCCGGGGAATAGAAGGGTCATGGGTCGAAACAAAATCCGGGTTTTAAGGGTTTGGGCATCCGGATGGGGGTGAAAATCTAAATCATCCGTCAGGGGGGGAGGATTTCAAAAGAAAAATCAGGGGGAGGCAAAATCGAAAATCAAAATCAAGTTCAGGTCAGAAAAAATCAAAATCTTGCAGGAAAAATCAGGTCGATCAATCAGGTCAAATCAGAGATCAAAGTTCAAATCATCAAAATCGATGAAAGACGCTAGAGAAATCAAAATCAGGCATCAAAATCAAGATCCAAAGGGTCCGGGTTAAATGATGAAGTCGAAAAGTCCTCGGTCAGAAGTCGAAAAGTCGATTAAAGGTTCAAGTTCGAGTTCGAGGTCCGGGGAGTCAGTCGAAGTCTCAGAGTTCCGGGTCTCAGTGAATTAGAGTAAAGGGATCGAGGTTCAGGGTCAGTCAAAGGTCAAAGTTATCGTTCAAACTCGTTCAGAAACTCGGAAAATCAAGGGAAGAGAAATCGAAAAGGAACGCTAAAGAAATCCGGAAAAGAAAGATCGAAAAAGATGAAGGGCTTGAGGGCTTGGTGGGAGAGATATAGAATTAGAGAACAAAGAGGGTTAAGGGTAGAGGGGAGAGAGGGAGTCATATAGAAGTCATATAAATATTGATTTGGCAACTAGATGGGAACATTCTATTTCCATTTGCAGTATTTTTTGTGAATTAAATTGATGGAAACTTTTTTTTTATTTGCATTGATTTATGTTTTAAATCTGTGTGCAAATTTTTTATAATTAGATAATACTTAATTTTAAAAAACATAATTTCCCATGGAACAATTCCATGGAACAAATATAAGCTGTAGATAATTGTAATTTAGGAAAAATGAATTTAAAAAACTTCACTAGACTTCAAATAAGTATTGAAAGCATATGTATGTGTTTACATGCAAGCAAAAAAAGTGAGATGATGTTATAAGTGTAACTTTGAACTTTCAAATGAAATCAAACACTCTTGAACTTAAGAATTCCATGGAACAAATATGTACATATAATTGGAATTTATGCAAAATGATTTACAACTATGTACAAGTTACTATAAGCTCTCACTTGAACATGTATATGGTTACAAGTGAACTTGAAAATCATGGATATAATCTAACTCAAACATTTTGGTTCAGCTCGCTCTTCAATAACATGTAATTTTTTTTTATGATCATCACTATCTAGTCTCCATTTTTTTCGGCCACGTGCATGTGGAACTGCATGAAGATGTAGGGCGGTAGCAATTATTAAGTGACTATATTGATATTTCTTGTTATTAGGTTGATAGTCAACAAAATGTATCCCATGTTGAACAACTTTGACTTGTTTTAGATATATCCCTTGCACTACAATAGAACCTGCATGGTAAACATGAACTTGAGGTAAGACATGTGAATGTGTACAACATTTTTGTGCTCACGGTTTGCACAATATAATTTAATATTTATAATGTAATGTGCACATGTGAACACAATGTATATATAATTTTAAATTCAAACTCACCTGTGGGAAATAACATTCCATCACTTGTTTCAGGTTGTGTTAGCTTATTCCTCTCTTCTATGCAATGCAATAAATAATAGCTAACACCTTCTATATTTCTAGGCTCTACTAGTTATGACTGTAAAACAATCTTCTATACACCAAATTTACAAAAAAAATTCTAAAAAAATTAGAAATGTCTCTAGAATTTAAAGATCATTAACTATATATATAATATTTAAATTATTGAAAACTTACACATGTACCTTTTCTAACCATTCCTGAAATATGGTCATAATCAATTGAAATCAAAGGAATGTCTCAAATCTTTCTTCCTCATTTTCATTGTATGTTTATGAAACAACTAGTGGCACCGTATCCCATTTACAAATATATCCAAGTTCTTGGTTGTTGCATGTATGATCAGAGTTTCCCGCAATGCACTTAGTGCAAAAACATGAGTAATCCCTTGTGTATAATGTCCATCCATGACGACTATTTGAACTCATAACACAATGCAAAGATCCTATTTTGTCTGCCCTCTTGCATCCATGCATTGATCTTTTTTCCACACCTAGATACATGTACAACAACAAACTTATGTGAACAAACATGTATATATATATATAAAAATAATAATTTAAATTTAAATAAATTCAAATTTTTGAAAATGTAATCTATACATACCTAATATCTCCCAAAACACTCTATGTGGAATGTGTCAGTTTGTTCTCGAAGATGTGTCAACCACATTTGATGCAAAGTGTTTCTTACACCATTCAACAACATCATGGTCATTGTCTATACGATCTTTTGAATAACTCATTTGATGCAAGCTCCTACTCCATCATGCTCACCCTTTCCATGCCCACTCTCAAAAAAGATTCAAACATGTGGTATTTTGTAGATTTTATGATATCTACAAAGTGCATAGAATGGCCGTGAAGATTTGAATTGTGTCGCACATCCATCTGACCATACAAAATGCTTTTCAAATTTTGCACCCCTGCTTCTCAAATTCTCAAAAAAAATTGTAAAGCAATGTTGTACAAAATGCATGTCATGCTCTTTATCATTGAACTAATATAAAAGTGATATTCTTTCTTAATGGCTCATTCTTCATCTATACTCTCAACACCATCCAATTTTGATTGTGCATGTTGATAACACACATGAACCATAATAGTGATCTTCTTTGAAAAGTAATATTTTGATTGAATCTCCTTTTGATGTACAAAGGAGTAATTTTTTGTAAAGTCAACTACTGATAGAACTATTCCAAGTGGGAAAGTATCTCCCAATGTTTGGAATTGTTGTGCTTGCCACTTAGCAAAAAAGGAATGTTGTATGTATGGTTGTATCAATTTTCGAAAATCTTCCATAAATTTTCCAATAGGAATCTCCTCTTCTACATATTTCAACCTTGTGGATTCTTTTCCAAATTTTTTTTGAAACTTTACATACTTGTACCTGTGCGAGTAAAAAATGTGAATAAGTAATAAACCACACAATCAATCAAACATTACAATAGAGAATTCAAATAACAATCTAATCAAATTGAAACAAATAAACTCTCTAAAAATAGTACCTCTTGCAATTTATTGTCTTTGTTAGGTCAAGTATCTTCATTTCTTGAAGGAAATTTAGCCAAATTTCCACATGTTTCACAAATTCCTTTTATGCAGTTTATTTGTTCTCATGATCACATAACATAGCCTTTATGAACAAACTTGCTTGTTTAGGAGGTGTATTTTGAAAACCACAACTTTCTTCTCTCATCTTTCGAAACCCCTGATAGTAGAGATCAAATTCAATATGATAACGACAACAAGTTTCAAAAAACTTGTTTATCTTCACATAATATGGCTTTAACCTTTCAAACATTGTTTTCCCAATCTTTATATGAGGATATATATTACAAAAATTCATATACATCTCAAGTTGTGTTATGTCTAGCCAATGTTTGATATTATTTTCATAAATACCAAGCCCAATCCTATGTCTCATAACATCTCTAGTATTTGATGATGGATGAGTCTGATCATGCCAAAGACTTGAGATCAAGTTCCTAACAACATCATCAATCTTGTTAGAACAGGGAGCTCTACACATAATTTCCCAATTGCCTTCTGAACTCTCATCCAAAATCTCTCTTTTTCTCATATTTTATTAGTGTGGTTCTCCTATAACCAATTTCAACCGAAAGTGCAAATTTTTTTCTTTTTCTTGTTATATCTTGATTTATAATAGATTTCAACATCACCCTTCTTGTAGTGGCCTTATCCACTGATCGAGATCCTTTCCCAATGGAATCTAAACCCTTTTTAACATTTTGAACAATATCCTTTTGTAATGCCATGTGTTTCTTCTTATTTGATGTTGAATGTACACCCAACAATTGTAATGACTCTTTCAGCTCATTACGAAGAAGTAAATGTGATAAAAATTGGGTTTTTTTAAGTGTTTCAAGATGATTGAAATGATCATTGATTATTCCATTTAAAGATTTAGTCATTGACCTCTTTCTCTTATTTGCAGGTTGGTCGGCATAACATTTCAGTTTCTCCATATCCATTTCAAGTAAATGATCTAAATTTCTATAATAAATTTGTTTCATCACCTTTTCAGCTAGTTTTATATGCTCATCCATACCAGTAGAAGGAAGTGATCCTGACCCCTCTCCAACATGCATTGTTTGAACTTGGGCCTCCTCCCTATCTTCAAGGTCCATGTGTTCTTCAATGAATTCATTTGATCCAATATCTAGATTTCGCTCAACTTCAACATGAGAACTTCCTGCTTGTTGAGCCCTTTCTACATGTCACAAAATATTTTGAAAAGAAAGTGAGAGATGATGCTATATAAGTGAAGTTTATGTATGCAAGCAAACAAAATGATAAGAGATTATGCTATTTAAGTAAGAGAAGTTTCAGTTAGTTTTATATGCTAATCCATACCAGTAGAAGGAAGTGATCCTTACCCATCTCCAACAAACATTGTTTGAACTTGGGTCTCCTCCCTATCTTCAAGGTCCATGCGTTCTTCAGTAGATTCATTTGATCCAATATCTAGATTTGGCTCAACTTCAGCTTGAGAATTTCCTGCTTGTTGTTTGAATTTACATGCAAGCAAAAAAAGTGAGAGACTATGAGATATTTAAGTGGAGTT